>MEHQ01001667.1:0-190452 GCA_008828725.1 Saccharina japonica
TCATGAATCTGGAACATATTTCAACTCACCGACCTCTCACCCAGTGCAAGACCCCTGCTCGCCAACACCACGAGTAGAGCCCCGTACGAAAAAAATGGTCTTCTTCAAAACCTTCCCAAACTTGTGTGTCTCTCGAGTTCAACCAACTGCGCCGCCATGATACCGATTTGATGAACCTCTTCCCACCCCTTCTTTCAATCATGCCGATAACGATTGTACACCTCTCCACACTTCGTTCAATAGTCCACGCTTTATGCGTGTGGTCTGTGGTGTCGTTTTGTGTTTTCGCCCAGCACCCCTGGATGATTTGTTCGTGCTATGTTCGTCAATGTCGTCCGCTTTGCCGATCGATGTACACGCGAAGTAATTGTATTATTTTCGAGTTTGCCATCCGCCATCCAATAATGCGCCAGCGAGTAGACACCTGGAGGAGGACATTCGACGACGAGGAGATGTTGCTGAGCTGTGGGGCGTTAACCCTCTCACCTCCACCTTTTGTTTCCGGTTTGCCTACGATACATATCGTACATCGTTCTGGAACGGCGTAGTAAAGACATCTTGAACTATCCTCTCCACACCGTGTGTTGCGACAACAGCAGTGCTGACGCGCTCACAGCCTAGCGTGGCTGTTGGGGGGCATACATATCATCCTTCGCATAGCAGAGCGAACTCAACAGGGAGGGGGGCGGCTTGGGCTCGACTTACTCTCCCAACCGGCTTCGTGCATTCCACGATTTACGGGGGCACACCACTACCAGTGAGTGCGTACGTACGTATACCTCGCCTACATGTATGTTATGTTTTGCTTCATCGAGTCTTCGCCGAGATAAAATTTAATTCCTTCGAATTTTGCTTCGATTCACAGAGCTCGATATACGTACTGAGAGTACCGACGCGTGCTACAGACGATGGAGGTGCGTAGCTTGTTTTGGCTGAATTTGTTTCTGAATGGCGGTGGGCCAAACTCGCACGGAATCTCACATTCTCGTGCTGCAGAATGCTTAATTTTATATGTCAGTAGGCATGTAAGCCGTGGAGTTGTTCGTCGGGTACGACGTCGCGCTTTTTATTTGCCTCCAAAACCTGTTTTTGACTTGCTATTAGTACAGAGCTCGCCTCAAGCGAGGAGCCTCAGAAAATGTCCTGTATGCAGGTGCACCTGTACCGGAGCATTCTATCTATTAATATTATTATTATCTTTGCCATCCGACAATGTGCAGCATGAGCTTCCACGTTGATCACTCAAAACATTCCCGAAAGCAGAAAACCACGGAAACGAAGGAAACCTAATGCGCAAAGTCTAACATCCTTCTATGACTACTTCCCGCGTCTATCTTTTATTGTTATCATCTTTGCCATCCGGTAATGTGCAGCATGATGAGCTTCAACGTTGATCACTCATAACATTCCCGAAAGCAGAAAACCACGGAAACAAAGGAAAACTATGCGCAAAGTCTAACTTCCTTCCAGGTGTCTACTACCTGTTGTTGTAGCTAGAGACTTCCTTCCAGGTGTCTACTATCTGTTGTTGTAGCTAGGGATTCGACTGTGAGTATTGTGGGTGGGCTTTGCTCAGGGCCTGACTGCTGTTGTTGTTGTGTGGATATGTGGAGAGATGTGGTGCTGTTTATTTATCACGACTAATAGCAGGGATGTTCATCACAGCATACTACTGATAGAAAACAAATGGCCTCCCCTGGGCGGCAAACAATCGCTCTCTCTTTATTGGGTCAGCTGTTATGTAGGAGCGCTCGATTCCGTTCAGTCAAAGCAGGCGGCTTCAACCCCCCCCGCCGCATTCGCCGCGTCCCTCCTTTACATTGCATTTTTGTTTTGTTTTGCTATGAATACTAAAAAGCAGCATACATACGAAAACCCATACCGACTTCCGTTTTTTCTTTTTTTGTGTGTGTGTTATACCCGGCGAAAGAACGGTCATATTTTGGCTCGTTTTACCCCCGATATATATATGTATGTACATATAGTGATGCGATGTATCTAACCCTCCGAGTCTATGCATGGCCAAGCCACGGGTGCATTGTTCTCGTACAAGGACAAGGGTACTAGGGCCATCCTTATCGAGCAACTTTTCCCCCTAAAAAATCCAATATTTTTTTCCAATAAAAACAGGAAAAAACAATTTCCAAAGTTTAGTAGTTCTTCAGAGGGCAAAAGTTTGGGAGGCTTGTCGCATTCCACTATTATTTGGGGGAAACAAAAATGTGAAATTGGAAATACAGAACATCGCGAGAAAAACATATTGGAAATTTTGGAAATTCATGGCTTCGATAAGAATGGATGGCCCTTATATATACAAATATATATACAGAGCGGGCGGGTTCTTCTTTCAACTGCCCGACCTTCCACCCAGTGCCAAACCCTTGCTCGTCAACACCACGAGTAGAGCCCCGTACGAGATGGTCTTCTTCCTTTCAGTCTCAAACCTTCCCAACCTCTGTCTCTCCAGCTCAACCAACTGCACCGCCATGATACGTACTTGATAAACCTTTCCCGATCCCCTCTTTCAAGCATGCCAACGATGCAATACCTCTCCACAAACCCCAGATTTCCTTCGTTCAATCTTCCACATAGTATGCAGTATAGTTACGTACGTACAGAAGCGCTCCCAGGAGTACGATACATTTTGTTTTCGTTTTTTTTTTGCATTTCTTCCCAGAGAAGGAACGGGTGAATATGTGTTTTTTTTTCTCGTTTTAGTGATATCAGTCAGTGTGTTGGATAATCCAGGCGCGCGGGTGCTCGCGGCGCATGGCCTTGCTCACCCACGCAGAGCGGTGGGCGGAGCGCGGAGAGTCAAGGCGACATGAGGCGGGTGAAAAGAGGGTGGAAAAATGTACCGGTATACATTATCCTTAGTTTAACTCCCAAAAATAACTGAACGTAAAAGGGTTATACCCCTTTTCCATGCAAGACCCCGTAAACGGAATCCATATGCTAATTTTACCAACCCCTTCGGGAGCACACGAATCTCGCCGCAATCTCCGTAGATGGATTGCAGTCGCACAACTCAAACACCTCAGACTACTACGACAATCATCATGCGTATCAGACATCTGCACGGCTATACGACCAACGGCTATGTCCGACAACCAGGGACACCCGACTGTCAGCGCTATACGTAGAGTGCTTGAGCTTTTTTAGAGGCAAGATCCGTGGTTCGAATCTCCCGACGGCCTGTTTTTGTATTTGTTTCCCCTCCCATTTATTTTTTGCGCACTTCTGTCTTTCTCCCTCCCTAGTCGTAACTCAGATCCGGGGTCACAAAGTCGGCTCCTCTCCCTCCCCCCCACACTATGGTCCTTGCCTTGGTTTTTATCGCGCAGAAGGTTCAGCCTTCCCAACGCTCGTCGATTTTCATCGAAGTTTGCTAACCAACGCTCTCGCGCTTTCCGCTAGTCAAGCTATGTTTTTGCGAGAAAAAGTCCCTACGAGCATGCACTCGGGGGGGGGGGGCTCGAACTCACGACCTTGACTTAACAGGGACGAGACTCGCCTGCCATTCCACCGGGGACGCCGGCTCTTTCTTGTTGTTTGTCTACCGTGCCTTTACGTAGTCCTCTGTATAAGTATGCTGCTACTCCATTCATACAAAGTGAAGACATGCCGGAGCACCCGTTACGGTATAAATCATAAACATCAACTGAGTAGTCAGTAGTCAGCGAATGCATGCGACGGTAGAGGGGCACGATGATTTTTCCGAGCTCCTCAGAGCAATCCCACGGTAGGGATACCACTTTTAGGCTTAATTTTTTTCTGACCGGTTGTGCTCCTCACGTGACTAGCCACCGGATACTCGTACTATTATTATTTTACTGGTACGACTCGTATAAGTATTTGTTTTGGGACTGCCGCATTGGAAGGTTTGGTCGGGTTGCGCGAGCGAATGTTTCCGAAGTCGTCATGTTTCGGGTGAGATGTTGAGCTGCTCATGTGAGGAGCTCCGAAAAATATGCTGCGTCCCTACCGTGGGATGATACCTCGCTTGAGGAGCTCCATACCTGTGTCAGTGATTTGTACTTCTCCACAACAGTAGAAGGACAATGTCGCTGCTAAGGTAACATAGCTGAGTACAGAGATAACATAGTAGCTGGTACGTAAGTAAGTAGCCGACAGTATGACACAGCAGTAACAAACGTAGGATACCAGGGGCAACTCAGTTCAATTACGTCGACACTACGTGCCGCCACGTACTGTAAGTAAGTACTGTACGTAGGTGTCTATAGTAGGCCGTGACAGCAGTAGTAGCAGCAGTATATGCGCTCTACAGCAGCAGTAGTAGTAGTCGTACACATATGTATGTACGTATAATATTAATACAAGCACATACTCGCACGTATTGTGTCGTTGGTCGTATATACAAGTACGGAGTCGGTTCGTAGAAAGTGACGGTTTCATCAATAGGAAATGACAGTTTCATCCTCGGGAAAGTCTTACTGACAATCAGGGTCCCACGACCCCACGAGTTTAACGTCGAAAATACTCGTAGCAGCATGTAGATGACTTTTCTTTCTGTTTGTTCTCGCGGTCTTGCTTGTAGCTCGGGGTCTTGCTTTGTAGCTCAACGGATATATCGATCCACCAGGCACCACCACGCCCTGCCGATCACTCTCATCATCTGCCTCTCTTCCTGAGCAGAGCATCAATAATATCACATCGAAATCTGGAACTCGGGTCACCAGTAACACCATCTTCTTCTACAGAGCTGAGCTCTCATCATATCACAGAACCAGCCTAACCGTGGTTCGGCACTTGCCCTCTATCTGGCATCATACGCCAGTCACAAGCCAATCTACTTCAACAACCTGCAGGAGTCACAGAATTTTATTTTTGAATGCAAACAAATATTTTACCACATGAATAATCCCACGTCCTATGCATACGCGTACTACTTATGAAAAATACTGCAAACTTGAAAATGAAAAGTCCGACGATTTGGGGTTAAGGAGCGCGATCGTTCAGAAACAAAATCGGCAAAACGTGCCCGTACCTCCATCGTTGCATGCGTCGGCGGTATAATATCACATGGATCTACTACCTCTTGTATCCATGCTCTCCCTCCGATGTGCGGTTAATTGCGCATTGCTGTGATTGGTGGGACCGTTTTTTGGGCTCTATGATAGGTAGATTACAACAGTTGTTTCGTCAATATCAGAAGACTGGCGGTTCTGGTCCCCTGGGATTGATTGAGTGGATATGCCCATAAGGGCACACCAATTGCCCTTCGATTCGACTCCGATCCTGCTCTGTTTCTTCCGTTCTACATAATAAAATACGAGATATATGTATGGGGTATTTTCTCTGCTCAGCTCCTCCCCGCGACGGAGCTGATCCGAGACACGTGTTTACCCAGCATGCATATCACGGGGGACCATAGTAAACACTAGTAAATAGGACCAAATATTGTTCGTAGAGTTCTCTCTTTTACCGACAAATGCCGATTCCTTCTCTCATGAACTGTGACACGGGGGGTTATTTTGTGGAATATACGTGACAAATACAGCACCCACCATAACAAGAAGCCCGCGGGCTGCTGTCGTGTGAGATGCGCACCGTGTGACACGCGACTTGCGTGACCATTATTGTGGTTGCATTACGTGAATCGGCCCCCCGACATGCTATAGATAGATGTGTTCCGCGCCGTGCTACCGTTCAGTTCTACGAGCTGTCGTACATATATATATATATGCTGTTGGTGGTTGATCTTACAAACCTATTATGTTGCCGAATAAGTGTGTATACTGCATCATTATTACCTTATCGTAAGCCCTATACCACCTCTTCTTGCATTTCTTACGTATCATTATTACCTTATCGTAAGCCCTATACCACCTCTTCTTGCATTTCTTACGTATCATTATTACCTTATCGTCAGCCCTATACCACCTCTTCTTGCATTTCGTACGTACTCCGTTCGGACGACCTGCTGTATCCAGAGTATGGCCGGTTCGCCACTGGGGCGAAGAGACCCTTCATATTCCCCGATACTAAACTACCAGGGGTATTATTAACCGACACCAGGACACGTCCTACGGTAGACGTGCATCCATTTTTTTTTCCGAGTTTGGTCTCTTAACCCATTCAGAACTGAAATACATGTCGCACACTAAGGGCCATTCTTATCGAGCAGCTTTGTTCCATAATTTCCAATATTTTTTTCCAAAACAAAAAAGAAATCTTGGAAATCTTGGAAATTATGGAAATATTGGATTTCTTCAGAGAGAGGGCAAAATGTTTGGAAGGCGTCACGTTCCAATAAATGGAAAAAAAAAAATGAAAAAAATGGAAATCTAAAAAATTTCGCGGAAAAAAAACATCGAAATTTTGGAAATTTATGGCTCCGATAAGAACGACCCTAATTCCGAGTATTTTGTCCCCAGAAGCGGGGGACCAGTTCTTAAGGGGTTAAGGAGGTTTACCTCTCCCTGAAACAGATTTTCAAGATATCTTTACAGTAAAAGCTCAACTGTATATACGCGAAAGAATATTCGCAAAAAATAACAAAATGACATTCTGACGATTTTAACCCTTATAGGACTGGAGTCCCGTTTTGGGGACAAATCACTTAGAATTAGACTGGGTTGTCCCCAAAACGGGACTGCAGTTCTAAATGGGTTAAGGTAAGCAGCACCGTCATTCAGAAGATATTTTAGGCAAAAAGTGTCACTGGGACTACCTCTATCGTAGCACGCGTCTCTGTTATAATGTATAATGTATAATGTATGATACCCAGATAGATGCGTCTCGTCGAAGCATTTTGGAATTCCGAGTCCTCTGCGCGCTTCGTGGGCGTTTTATCGACGGGAGGTTGACCTTTTCGCTTGCTTTTTCTGCTACCTACCTACCTACCTACCTTTCGTGCCTGCCTGCCTGCCTGCCTGCCTGCCTGCCTGCCTGCCTGCCTGCCTGCCTGCCTCGACCTCACACGAGGAGGGCCTGCCCGGTGGCCTGCTCGAAGGCGCGCGCGGCCGACCTTAGCACACAGATAGATGTACGTCAAAAAAAAAAGTAAAAACGTCGGCCTGCTGGCGGGACATGAAACGCCTTAATTTCCCGACGCTGGGAGAGCATCACAACATGATTTATGAGCAAAAACACGTTACGTTATATCTGGTACACTATTGCCACAGTATAATATCCACTCCATACGCTCCTCAACCCATTCAAAGAACTGACACAAATGTCCCACCCTACAGTAGTTACAAGTAGTTAGTGTGTCCCCAAATTTGTGGGACCGGTTCTGAAGGATCGTCGGACTTTGATTATCTCGTTGTAATATTTTTCACTGTATCCTTGAGCGATGGGATCGTTCGCCGAGTATATATCACTGTTTTGTTATTCCAAAAACGATTTTCGTGTGACTTACTATTATGTAATAGTACATAGCTTCTTAAGGGAGGACAGGACCCACAGAAAAAAAAACATGGTGCACCTCTACGTATCGTAGTATGCGCCCAGAGAGAAGCGCACGAGTAGCACGGCTAATATATTTTCCGGACCCACCACTAATTCACAAAATATATGTACGTACTACCAGGTGCATAAACAATGCATACAGCAGTAGTCTACAGGTACAAGATGAGACGTGAAGTCTTTATTGGTCTTTCCATGCCTTTGTAGCCTGCCACAGGATGCGTGCTGTGCATGTCGTTGCATCCGGGTCCGCCAATTGAACTTTTGCTGTCGACACGCGTCGACCGGGGAAGAAATAAATTGCTGAAGTCTCCTCGCGATAAACATATGCAAGGCACGAACCGTATGAGGAGGGGTCGTCTGCCGTGTGACCCCGGATCTGAGTTACGAATGCGACTATATAGAAGGGACAGAGACAAGGGGAGGAGCTAGTACATGGGATACTAGAAACTAAAAAAAATTACCATACGTACGTACGGAGTAGCCTGAGTTGCTTCGTCCATTTGAGGCTGGCTGTAATTGCCAATCGTATCTCCGTCATTTTTTCATCGCTTTACCCCCCCCCCAATATTGAAATTATTACCTGGTATCACTTTACAGTCCTGTTGCTCGCCCATCGATTGTTTTACGCATTCGTGTGTTATGTGCAAAAACGTGCTTCGCCGCGGCGGGTCGAGACCCACCTGCGGCTCCGCGCATGCCTGTAACGGTCAAAAGAAGAAACACCGAGCAAAGGACTTTAGAAGCGACGGTACTGCCAAGGGACGAAGGATCGCGTTTACAATCAACGAGCTAGGGGAAAAGTTTAAACGGGAAACCGAGCATGCTCCTAACGGTCCTGAATGAATGTACTGTAGACAAATCGAGGCCTTTCAAAGGACGGTACTGCCAAAGGATGTGCGACGGCGTATCTTATTATCTAAAAGCTGCTGTTCTGTCTGTATGTCTGTCTGTAATTGGGTAGCGCGATCCAGAGCGGTTCAGTCCCGCCTTGCCCCATAGGCAGGGAGGCTGGGTGCCACAACCAGCAGAACACTAGGTTTCGCGTCGCGCCGAGCCGTGGGTGTCGCCCTGAATTACCGACAACCCTCAGCCGACCCCCGAGCCGATCGTCAAGGGGTGAGGCATTGCTTCTGGCATTATGACAGTTCAGAGTAAGAAACGGGCATCTTATCGGCTGATCGGGACATGAAGCCAACTTTGCTGCTGGCTTATTGCAGTTCAGATTTAGAATCAAGTAGCCCATTGGTCAATTGCAACAGTGCAAGTGCGGCGGAATTACACTGCGACCTGGCACCCACCATCTGATTCACCACACATCGCACAAGCCACGGCAGCGCAGAGGCAGCAGCAGCAGCAGCAGCATAAAACAGTAGTAGCAGCAGAATCAGCACAAGCACCAGTCGCAGCAGCGGCACAAGACAACAGCAGCAGCAGGGCACAGGGTCTCAAGACGCGCCGAGCCGTGGCCGTGGCACAATCCCGGGGCAGTTCTAACAGCCATCTAGCCAGCCGTACTGCTGACATGAAATTTTGAATTACAACAATTCTGGCAGCTGTGATTGCTGGCTCTTTCTAGAGAATTCTGGCAGCTGTGATTGCTGGCTCTCTCTAGAAGATTAGTGCTGAATAGAGCTATCGAGATTCCGTCATACCCGGGGAGGATAGTGTCCCATGCTTGAGGATAAATCCCTCCATATCTCTACAACTCGACCAACCGGGGACAAAAACGGCGATCCTCCGGGTCGACACCGCCCCGCACGGTGTGGAAACCCCACCCCTATCGGCTCGTCACTGGTAGGCATTTCGAATTACAATGATCTGGCAGCCGTGATTGCTGGCTCTTTCTAGAATATTGGAGCTGAACGGAGCCATCGAGGTTCCTCCACACCCGGGGAGTATAGAGTCCCATTCCTTGATCAAAAATCCCTTCACATCTCTAAAAATCGCCTAACCGAGGACGAAAACGGCCTCCCTCCGGGTCGATACCACCGCGCACGATGTAGAAACCCCATCCTCATCGGCTGGTAACTGATTGGCTGAGGCTCAGCACGGAGCCAGCTGTACCCGGGGACGATAGGGTCCCATCCCCGGGCCATAAATCCTTCCACACATCTACGACTCCGACAACTCGGGGACGATCGCGGGCATCCCCCGGGTCAATGCCGCTCCGCATCGTGTTGAAACCCCACCTCCCATCGGCTGATCACTGATTGGCTGAATCTCATGCCCCGGGTCGACACCGCCCCGCACGATATGAAACTCCACCCCCACCGGCTGATCACTGCTTGACTGGGGCATATGGAACCAGTGGCACCCGCGGGCACTACGGTCCCATCCCCGGATCAAATGTCTTCCATAAATCTACAACGCCAACAAACTTGAGCGATTTTTTAATAGCGGCGCATATCAAAACAATAATAACAAAAAAAGGAAAATAATTCGATTTTTTTACCGGCGTTTTTGACGCGGGTGGCTGTACCTTTAAATATTTTCGCGCGTTTTCCCCCTTGGGGTGCCATCAGCAAAGCCGCCACCACGAGCGCTATAGTTGGATGCCCAGCGAGTAAGTAACCGTATTCAAAAGGAAACATCGAGAGCTATCCATAGTATACTTCATCTCAGCTCAACTCATCGGGGTGTATGATATATCAAGCAAAGGGCGCATGAAATCTTCTTCGTCGCTGCTGAAAGCAACGCAAAACGTGCATCGTACAAAACTATATTAAAAAATCGATCTGGCAGTGTCCCCAATTCCGAGCTTTGGAGTTATACAGCAAATGTTGTTTTTCCCCTTGCCTCCCAGGTGCCTCTTTTCTGAGTGCTATTCGACGCTCGTTCAATCGCGGGGAGGGCGTTCTCACCCCCACAGCAGCAGCAGCAACAGCAGCAAGCAGCACCAGCAGCCTCAAGCTCATTAGGTTTAAGGATGTTGTCGTCATCGTCTTTGTTGGCCTCGTATGTTTTGCTTGTACTTGTGCTCATTTTTACGTACGGGTATTCGTATGATACCTCGAGTACTTGCCACACACCGCTCACGGGGGCACGCTTTTTTACTCTGGTGGTGTACATGGCAAGCCCTTGCAATACTCGTCAGAGGCTGGCTCCATCTGGAGCTGCTCCGTGCACACTGCTGCCTGCTGCGGACGGGGCTGGCTTCGTGCAGAAAACGACACGTACCGACGAATCTCTCATGATGCCCCCTGTTCCCTTTTTGTTGGTGATCCAGGCGTATGAAACCCTACTTTAATCAAGTCAAACCCTATGCGACACGAACCGACGGCGAGTCAAAATAGTGCGACACGAACCGACGGGCGTGCACCATCAGTAACAAATCGCCTCTCTCCCGAACGAAAACGGATCTCCTCCGGGTCAATACTGCCCCGCAAGGTGTGGAAACCCCACCCCGATAGGCCGATCACTGATCGGCTGAGGCACATGGAACCAGCGGCACCCTGGGACACTAGGGTCCCATCCCCGGATCAAAACTTCTCCCATACATGTACCTCCAACAAAACCGGGGACGAAAACGGACACCCCCCGGGTCAATACCGCCCGGTAAGGTTGTGGACACCGCACCCCCGTCCGCAGATCCCTATTTGGCTGAAGCTCATATGCCTCGGGTCGACACCGCCCCGCACGGTATGACAACTCCACCCCCATCGGCTGATCACTGATTGGCTGGGGCTCATAGATCTAGCGGATCCCAGAGACAATAAGGTCCCATCCCTGGATCAAACATCCTTCCACATATCTATAACTCCGACAGCATGGGGACGAAAACGGATACAACTCCGGCAGCATGGGGACGCAAATGGATATCCCCCGGGTCGATACCGCCCCGCAAGGTGTGGAAACCTCACCCCCATCGGCTGATCACGGATTGCCTGAAGCTCATGGAGCCATCGGCGGTAGGATCCTATCCCCGGATCAGAAATCATCGCCTACATCTACAACTCCCACAACCTGTGGACGAAAACAGACATCCCCCGGGTCAGTACCCCCCCCGCAAGGTGTGGAAACGCCAACCCCACTGGCTGATTAATAGCTGGCTATTGGCTGGGGCTCACAGAGTCAGCGGGCGGCAATAATTGCCCCCAGTAACAACTTCGGCGTCCTACCGCACCCGGGGACGATAAATCCCCCCCCCCCTGATCATAATCAACAAATCCAACAACTCGGAGATGAAAACGAGGTCAACCCGGTCGATACCGCCCAGTAACGTGTGGAAATCCTTCCCCCCTCGGTAGATTGTTTATTTATTTTTTTGATTCGGGCTCATGTAGCCAGCACGCGGCGAGAGTTGCCCCTCGGGACAACGTTGAAATCTCGCCGCTCCAGGGGATGATATTGTCCCATCTCCGGATTGAAACCCTTCCATACATCTACAGCTCCAACAACCAGGGGGGGGGAACAGCCACCACTCCGGTGGACACCGCCCAGCAACGTGTGGAAACCCCAACCCCACTGACTGATTCATGCTTGGCTGGGGCTCATAGAGCGAGCGCGCGGCGTGAATTTCCCCCCGGGACAACGTTGGGGTCCCGCCGCACCCGGGGACGATAAGGCTCCATCCCCTGATTAGAAACACTTCCATAAATCTAAACCTCCAACAACTCGGGTACGAAAACGGGTCTATATGTATCGATACCGCCCCGCAAGGTGTGGAAACCCTTCCCCCGTCGACTGATTGCTGATTTAGCTGGGGATCATGGAGCCAGCGCGCGGCGAGAATTGCCCGTCGGGACCAGGTCGGGGTCCCTTCGCGCCCGGGGACGATATGTTTCCGTTCCCGAATCATACATCCTTCCATACAAGTACAACTCCAACAACTCGGGGACGAAAACAGACAACCCCCGGGTCGATATCGTCCGGTATGGTGTGGAACCCAAATCCCATGGGCTGATTGCTGATTGACTTGGGCTCATGGGGCCAGCGCGCGGCGAAACGTTCCCCTAGGGACAACGTCGAAGTCCAGGGACGATATTGTTCCATCCCCTGAATAGAAACCCTTCCGTATAGATACACCTCCAACAACGGCGGGACGAAAACGGACATCAGCCGGGTTTATACCGCCCCGTAAGGTGTGGAAACCCCAACCCCACTGGCTGATTTATGATTTGGCTGAGGCTCATGGTCGAGGTTCCGCCGCACCCCGGGATGATAAAGCCCCATTCCCGGATCATACATCGTTCCATCCACCTACAACTCCAACAACCCGGGGACAAAGACGGACATGCCTCGGGTCGATACCGGCCCGCACGATGGTCCTTACATTTCCGTTCAGAGTGGTACGTTACAGCATACGAGTACTACAGTAGCAGCATACCAGGTACATACTGCTATGGGAAACGAAGGGCTAGCACCACGGGCGGGGCCGTGGTCGTACCGCTAGTAGCATCACAATACGGAAAGTGGTTAATAGGGAAGTCGTTTTGTCGTATTATTCACCTAATAAGACACAGGGAAGCTGGCCCAGGCTGGATTTATGACTGGGGAGGGCCATTCTAGAAGGATAAAGAAGGGCAAACATTTTACGTAAGAAATGAAACTTAAATTATCACTAAAACATTACTTAATCCATAAATGGTATACGTCAAGCATGTATGTTATATACTTATTCTCGATATTTCGTGTTCAACCTGTTCTGACCCTACCCGATACATGGATGGGTGTCCGTTCGCACGCCGGAACCCGTGCGGAGCCTTTCTCATATATATATATATATATATGACCGATTGTTGAACGATTATGGAGTACCAGGTATATAATTGGTACTTTTTGGCGCTATACCATGGCATTGCAGTGGGCCACCATGACACTGCCATGGGGGGTCTCGTGGTAATGCATACTCCCTGATACATCAGCGTAGAGACACTGTATTTATACCTAAGCTACAAAACCTGACATAGGGTGTGTGTGCACATCACCAGGTATTTGTCAGGTGGGAATATATATATTATAGAGGTAGGTTGTTCGTCGTATGGGAGGATATACTAAATTATTTTAGCGAAAGAGGGAAAAGAGGGAAAATAATATACTCGCACATACATATCATACCAGTATATGACTTCCATCGTTAACTTTTGTGAAGCCGGAAAAGGATAGGGAACCTTGATACCATCCATGAGGCGTGTGTGTCCGGGCGAAGTGTGATATTTTTCCAGACGATGGTTTCGGCCAGCACAGGGCTTAATCTATCGACTTCGTCAACCAAATCTGCTCGCTATGTTGTTTCGAGTTAAATATATGGAATGAGCGGAACGGGACGGGCGGGCAAAGAGAGAGAAAGGGCAGCACCAACCACCCACGCGCGCGTGCCCCCGGCTGGAAAAAGGGGCGCCGTTTACCCGACGATGATAAACGCGCTGAAAACTATGTACTTCGTATATGCGTCGCAAAACAACCGGTCGCAAACATTTTGGGCTGTTGATGCCGATTGAAAATTATAAATAGATGGTATACGATCCCAATTGAATCGGAAGAATCGACTGCGATTCGTGAAATAAGGGCCCGTTTTACATTATTAACAAAGAAAAGTTTCAGAATTAAATCTAGTTGTGAATCGTTTTTTATGTTTGAATGGAATTCAACTTTCTTCTACTGCTGATGGGGGCGAAGAAATGAATCATCAAAAAGGCATGATTTGTCAATCGTAATTCGGGGCACGGGGAAGACGATCCGATCGAATTGCAAATAAATGAACCCCCAAACGACTCTTGTTTTGGTGCAAATCGAATCGAATCGATTCGAATCGATTCGAATCGATTTGAAGTCAGGGCTCATCCAACTTATGCATGCCATGCTCTCCCACGCTTGGGTCAGCGTCCCCGAGGCAGTCCATCGCTGTCAGGGCATTCTCACAACCCTCAACGAGGCAATACATCGTGAACCTCAACGAGTGGCGACCTGGGCAACAACCGCGCCCACGGCTACACACACACGAATTTTGAAAAGAAACATAAAACAAATGACGCGAGGAAACCGCAGTGACACATACTAAGTGTGTGGTGCGCACTTTGTTTCGTTTCTTTTGCATCCCATTTATTATCTTCGCATTGCTATCTCTCTCCCTCCGTAGTCGTAACTCAGATCTGGGGCCACAAAGCAGGCTCCTCTCCCTCCTCCCCACTGAACGGGTCGTGCCGTGATTTTTATTGCGCAGAGGGTTCAGCATTCCCAATCAATGCTCGTCGATTTTCATCGACTTTTTCCAACTCACGCTCTCGCGCTTTGCGCTAGTCATGATACTAATTTTTCGAGAAACAATCGCTCTGGGTATGCCCTCGGGGGGGCTCGAACCCACGACCTCGACTCAAACAGGGACGAGAATCACCTCGACGGCGCCAGCATTACCACGCGTAGTATACTACTACGACGTACGTGCTATCGTTATTGTTGTACTTAAGCTTAACCTTTCTGCATTGAAAAACATTATCTTGGGGCACTATTTACTGTACTAAATACTAAATAGCAGTAAGTAGTTTCATCGTTGACTATTATGAAAACTATTTCAGAAAAATAGATGACTTTTAACCTCGTCGAGTCGAAATTCTAACAGCAAAACACTCGCCGCCGGGTTTCCGAATGCCCCCGTTTGGATTCTTCTATTTGCTGTGTACGAGCAGCAGTGCCTTCCACGAAGTACTACAGAAGCATTAATTTGCACCAAGACGGGCAGCAGCAGCAGCGTCCGAGCGCAGCAAAGTAGTACATCATATTAAGTGAGTGGCCTTCGATCGGCTAGTAGAAGAGCGTCAGCCGCCAGACCACCAGGACGAACGACCCGCATACACCGCGGAGGCAAGAGACGAACGCAGCACATCCATCCGGCCGGCGGGCACGAACTCTCTTCCTAGAGGTACGTTGTAGGTGGCCGCAACCAACCGTGAGGGTAAGGGATAGGACTGCTACTACTGCCTGTACTACTACTACTACTACTACTACTACTACTTACTGCTGCTGTGTGAGTCACGTAGTGGGCTGGTCTCCACGGCTACTCTTACGAGGGGCTATAGTAAATAGGACCATACCTATTGTTAGGAAAAATAGATAAACATATACCTGGTAGGTTTTTGAGTGTACCATAGGACGCATGCTACGGTAGAGGTACACCGTGAAGTTTCTTGAGGCTGGTCACTTTAGGAACACTCTGTACCTCGCCCGAAAACTGATGTATACAGAAAACAAACAAAAGTACTACCCGATGAACGATGAACGATCCCGCAACCTTACGCATAAAGCGAAAAATAGGTCAACAAAAAAAACGAAATTCCGCCGAATTTGGGTTAAGGAACTCCGTCATTCCGAAAAAAAAAACAGCCAGAAATTGCTACCTCGCGTCGTAGGTATGATACCCTATATATCACGGGGGGCGGGATAGTAAATAGGACCAAGTAGTGTTATTAAAAGTAGATAAACATGTGGGTTTTTGAGTGTACCATAGGTCCTGTTTATCATGGTCCCTCGTAATACTATGAATAGCTACCTCGTATGTTAGATGGAGGGTGAATGGAAGGCGCCAACTCAGCGACTGCTAACTAATACTACCTCTCTTGCCACTTCAGAGAGGAAACTTGACGGAAACAATCATGACGATTACAATCATTCTTCTTATGCAACGGAACGGCCTCTCTCTGTGCGATTGGGGTGGGGGTGATAGGGAGGTGGTAGAAGTCGGTACCCAAGTTATACCGTAACGAGACGTACGGAACGGGCTCAACAACATGGTCCTACCCCGTGTGGCTGAGCGCTCATCCTGCTGCTCGTAGGGAGGCGGTTTTGGCGACACGCCACAGCTACAGCTATCCGTTTTTCGCTTGGTTTCTCGGGGTCTCAAACTGGTAAAACAGTCTCCAAGACGAAACACTAAAACGGCCAGCTGTCGTCGGCCCACCAACAAACACGAACAAACGCGCCAGGCCCGCGCTACTATTACCACTAACCACTACGGGGGAACATAGTAAACAGGACCAAATAGTGTTTGTATAAATGCTGGAATACATGGGTTTTTGTGCAAGTGGTGGGAACTGTTTACTAAGGCCCCTCGCGATACTATGGTGGGCTATGATGGGGGTGCCCGTACAAGCAGTAGTGGTAATGTTGGATCAATATGGCATCGTGTCTGATGCTCCTCACGTGTGATGATGATGAGCTTTTCACATACCATTATCACATAACTACCTATCGTCCGTTGTGGAGATGGCGTTTTCTCCTGTAGCAAGCAAGTGCGATACACAACCAGATGCGTGCTACGGTAGAGGTAGCACTTTTTGGCTGAATCCTTTTCTGAACGATCGGGCACCTTAACCCAAATTCGTCGGACTTCCATGATTATGACGAATAATGTTTCAGAGTATACTTTGGTCATGAGATTTCGCATCCGGCAGCACTTTTATTTTCCTCCAAAATCGTTTTTTTCAGAGTGGTATGGAGCTCCTCAAGTTAGGAGCTCAGAAAAAACATAGTGCACCTCTATCGTAGCATGCGTCACCAATCTCATGTACGAAGGAAAAAAGAGCGTAGCGTGGGGGGTTTTAGAAGTGTCCATCGCGACCCCAGTGCTACTAGAACTATCTGTACAGTAAGTATCCGGTTTAGGTGCAGTATGATTGCTCTCTCCGCTGGGGCACCACCGTCAGTCATAAATACATTCGACATTTTTTGGCTGAATGAACGGTTAGTGGAACCCCACCGCTCGTCAGTCAGATGAAAAACAACCGTACTGTAGGTACGAAGCACACGGGGGTGGTAACATAGCACATCCCGCCCGCCGAACCTTCAAAGCTGGTTGGTGGTGATTGATGGTGTTGTTGTCGACAACGGGAAGAAAGTGATTGTGCCCATCGATGGGTATGTCAGAACACCTCGACGGGATATTTCCATAGAAGAAGCCTTAAATCATATGTGTGAGCCTCTAAGACATGCCTGCCTCGGGGGCACAACATCGGCTCTCAACATTTTCCCTAAAGGGTGGGTGGGTGGGTTACCTTGCGTGTTATGCGGCTGACATGCGCAGATTTCCACGAAATGCCACACACAATAGACTCCTCCTCGTTCAGCCGGCATGGCCAAACGACAACTATAGTAGTTGGCGGGTTACAGTTTTTTTAAAAGTTACTGCCCTGCGCACGTAGTAGTATCCATACAGCAGTGAGTGGCAGCAAAGTGAATTGCCTTATTTCAGGGCAGACACTGGGTGTACTGATGATGATGATGTAGTTCGGCAGAAATAACGAGTTTAATGTGAAGACAATACACACACCACACACAACGCTCCAGTTCGCGCTGTGTTCCTTTCGTTGTTATCTGTGTTGCTATTCATATACGTAATAGTTTATGGGTATAGACTAAGTGGTGGTGCCGGTATGCCACCATCCAACAATAATAATCGTGGCACTTATACCGCCGACCGACGTCGCTCGCTGCTTGCGTACATTACCACACTGACTGACTGGTGAATCCTATCTGTGACAGGCGATCCCACAGGCACTGTTGTTCTAGCAGGCAACCGGCACTACAGCAGTAGTACTCAGCAGGCACCATAGAGAGGGACCAACTACTGTCATGGCACACAACGCAGGCGTGCCACAACAAACTGTGCTGCCATATACATAATGAAGCTATGTTACACATTGTTTTAGGTACTGTAGATTGTTCGTGGTATGGGGGGGGTATGCTTAATTAAATTATCGAAAGAGGGAAAATAATATTGCACTGCTGCCCAATGCGCATTTCAATGATGGCGTTGACTGCCACTGACTGCTGTGCTGCAACAACTGCAACTAATACGATGGGTGTGTCATAATTCGGCGGTGACAGCCCCCGTCTTCCATTACCACGGGGTCTAATCGCCACATGCATGTTCGTTCACGGCACTATGCCATGACGTTCTCGCGTACTAGGGTAGCATGCAGTACTAGCCGTCGGTGTCATGAGCTCGCCATGAACCCCCACGACCACAGTAGTATGAAATGACCATACGACGAGCAGAGCTTCCATGCCCATGGCCATGAAACCTTATGAGTGCCGATTACACACATAGATGTATGTATGTATGTATGTATGTATGTATTCACGAACGCGAATGAAATGTCGCATGAAATACATGCTGCATGAAAAGTTTCATGCTGTTGCTCTTTTCTCGTATATATTAACTCTTCTTCCTTGCAAAAATAAAGTCCGCCGTCACACAAAGGTGCTGAAACCCACACTTAA
This sequence comes from Saccharina japonica, assembly GCA_008828725.1. Classification (NCBI taxonomy): domain Eukaryota; class Phaeophyceae; order Laminariales; family Laminariaceae; genus Saccharina; species Saccharina japonica. The sequence continues at coordinate 18,649 of MEHQ01001667.1, forward strand.
GAACCGAACAAACATTATTAAAAACATAACACTATAACTGAAGCTCAGCCGGAAAAGAACAACGCTTGCCAACCTAATAATTAAATCCTTTTTTGGAGGAAAAAACGATTAAATGCTACCCGATGATTGATATACTACATACCTCATGTAAACAATGAAAACTATTGCGACACAAGAAGAATGAAAGTCCGACGATTTTGGTTTAATCCCTTAAGAATTGGTCCCACGAATTTGGGGGAAACCTACTTGGAATTAGTGTGGGACTTTTTTTCAGTTCTGAATGGGTTAAGGAGCCCCATCATTCAGAAATTATTCCAGCCAAAAAGTGCTACGTAACACGCGTCGCCGCCTCACGTTAGTATGTTATTATCGAACGCCATGGGAAGTGAAATGTTGTACTCGTATGCGTCGTGCGTATACCCATCTGTCCTGGCGTTGTTTATTGTAATAATAACAGTTGTCACACTACCCGGTACGTTGGCATTTCACTTGCTTTACCCTCGTATGAAATACCCGGCCCAGCGAACGATCGCTGTCCAGTTGCAAGCAACAGCCCTGTCTGTTCGCGTGTTCGACCAGTCTACCAGTACCGTTCCGTGCGATATCCACTTGGTATCCCCACAAGCGCGATCAACCAAACAATGTCAGTTGCTGCTGCCAAAGTGAGCTACGTACGTACGAACTCAGCCAAAGAATATGAACCACAACGCCGAATTCTCTCTACGAACAACAAACCGCATATTATTCTTATATCGGTTCCCGATCCTGAATCATATTTTCCTTATCTAGTTTTGTTTTTTCTCATCATAGAGGTCTGTGACCACATAATTTATTTGTATATCTTTTGGATTAGGAATCAGGACAGACACTGACTGGGGGTACTGATGATGTAGGTTGGTAGAAATAACGAGTTTATTGTGAAGACAATACACACAGGCAGTAGTATGTGACCACATAACTTGTATCTCTCTAGGATTAGGAATCAGGACAGACACTACTGGGTGTACTGATGATGCAGTTGGGTAGAAACAACGAAAGACAACACACGCACAAAACATGCACATGCGAAATACAGTATACACACAACACACGCCCACACTCTTACCACGTATTATTGTTATGATGATGATGATCCGTTCGCGTAGGGTCTGCCAGTCAGACTACTACGTTACCACTGCGCGCGCAGTCCTTTTCACAAGTGGCTGATACAAAAAAGTATATAGTACTCTGCCTTTGCTAGCCGGCAGCTCAAAGGGGGGGCTCCCCTGTGGGTTCAACTATACGGGCCATGCCGACCGAACACCAAAAAAAACGTTCCTATACGTACCCCGCTGTGCCCAGTGCCCAGGTTAAATGGATGGTATTTCGGGCGCTACGCCACGAGCTACACATATTCCTGGTATATATATAGATATATGTACATACAACTAGGAGTGATACGCACGTCAAACACACAATACACACTACGACGTCCACTGATGATATATAATACGTATATACGTGTATCACCTATCGTAGTATCATACTCAGCTTGCAAATAAATTTTGAGTTTCGACGATATCCTCGATCTCACAGCTGTTTTTTTTTAATTAAAAAAATATTTATGACATCGCACGTGCTATGTACTCTGTGATGTGGTGCCTTAAAGCCATAGAATGGTTGAGAGTTTTTTTTTGTTTTACACGTGAAAATCCTTGTGACCCTAAGATTGTTCTCGTGCACTGAAGTTGCCTTGGTAGACCAGATAGGCCTAACGAGGTGTAGGGAAATCTATAGCCTCATTTTGTTGTTTTGAATAGCCGCATCTTCGACCCCCCTGTTTTGGTCTTTAGGGATGAACTTTGTTATCATCCATCGACCATTTACATATGCGAATATTGAGCGTGGGCTAATGTGATGTGGTGCCTTAGGGCTATAGAATGGGTGAGAGATATGTATACAGGTGAAAAGTCTTGCGACCATAAGATTATCCTCGTGTACTGAAGTTTCCTTGGTAGATCAGATAGGCCGTAGCACCGAGGCTTTGTACAAGCCCATAGGAATGTTCTGAGCATCAGAGTATTCCTAAAGACGAGAGAATTCATAGGCTCAGCGCTTAGAACAACACAGGAATGCTATTACCCCTTGGGTATGATTTGGTAGTATTCCTTGGCAGAATAGACGATCACTCTGGAATAGCTAAACACCATGACAAAGTTCTGCGGGCTGCTGTCGCCACCCGATTAAAGGGCTGTTAGAGGGAGAATTATCGTAATCACCCAACTAGCGGTCGATTAACGAGGGCAAGCGAGTCTGTTCCCACGCAGGCTCTCACCCCCCCCCCTCTCCCTCTCACTCCTTTGTTCTCACCTTACCTGTTCTGGTTCGATCGACCTTCTGGCGTTCCAGCTTGTAGCCTTTTGATCAACATCAACAGAGGTTCAATAATATAAAGAGGTCTCCTATATCGAAGAGAGCCCAACTAGCGGTCGATTAACGAGGACAAGCGAGTCTGCTCCCACGCAGGCTCTCACCCCCCCCCCTCCCTCTCACTCTTTGTCCTCACCTTACCTCTTCTGGTTCCATCTACCTTCTGGCGTTCCAGCTTGTAGCCTTTTGGTCAACATCATCAGAGGTTTAATAATATGAAGAGGTCTCCTATATCGAAGAGAAGCTCGCTTCCAAGCTCAACAATGTTCCTGCTTCCCTTCCACCGTATATCTCGGCCATACCGTGATTCTTAGGCCTCACTACGGGGGGTGGGGAAATCTATAGCCTTATTTTGTTGTTTTGAATAGCCGCATCTTCGACCCCCCTGTTTCGGTATTTTGGGATGAACTTTGTTATCATCCATCGACCATCGGGTGGTCTACATACTCAACTATTCAGGGTGGGCTAATGTGATGTGGTGCCTTAGGGCTATAGAATGGTTGAGAGATAATTATACAGGTGAAACGTCTTGTGACCCTAAGATTGTTCTCGTGTACTGAAGTTTCCTGGGTAGATCAGATAGGCAGTAGCACCGAGGCTTTGTAAGCCCATAGGAATGTTCTGACCATCAGAATATTCCTAAAGACGAGTAATTCATAATAGGCTCAGCGCTTAGAACAACACAGGAATGATATTACCCCTTGGGTATGATTTGGTAGTATTCCTTGGCAGAACAGACGATCAGTCTGGAATATAGCTAAACACCATGAGAAAGTTATGTGGGCTACTGTAGCCACCCGATTAAAGGGCTGTTAGAGGGAGAACTATCGTAATCACCCAACTAGCGGTCGATTAACGAGGGCAAGCGAGTCTGCTCCCACGCAGGCTCTCACCCCCCCCCCTCCCTCTTACTCCTTTGTCCTCACCTTACCTCTTCTGATTCGATCGACTTTCTGGCGTTCCAGCTTGTAGCCTTTTGGTCAACATCATCAGAGATTTAATAATATGAAGGGGTCTCCTATATCGAAGAGAAGCTTGCTTCCAAGCTCAACAACGTCCCTGCTTCCCTTCCACCTTATATCTCGGCCATACTATGTATAACTCTGCATACATAATAAAGGTCCCATAACATAAAATGACCTGTACTCATACCGGTCGTTTTATAATGGGTACCCACACACTGCTTGTCCTTGCGCCCGGGACACATTATGTGCATGCTAATATGTAAGTAAACGTAGAAGTGCAAGATTGTTTTGTTCAGAGGTTCCTCCCCTCTTAAGGAAAACTGTCTACTTCAGCAGTGGTACCAGCCTGCTCATTAGATGGGAATCCACAAGAAGGTCGGCCTGAAAACGTGAAAACAAAAAATGATTAAAAAAAGAAAACTCTGAGTCTAGTCTGTGCATAATAAGCCTTAAGAAAGTGACCCCTTCCTGTGGCTGGCCTGAGCATAAGCCACCATTTATTGTGCACTACTAGGGAAAAAGTCTCCTCGAGGACAAAATAAGAACGCGCGACATAATAAAGTGTGCTTTCGCGCGCGCGCGCCCAGAACAAGAAAATCAGCCCGGGCCCGATTGTATGGTTTCTTGTGAGAGGGACGGTACAGCAGCAAGCAGTATTATTTGTGTATAAACTCGCCCAAAAACTTATTTTCGACAAAGGATTGAACCGCAACCTTGATGAGCAACAAATCCCACAGCCTATCTAGGTATACAAACAACGCATGTCGAAATAAACAAGGAACCGCATTCGGACGATGATTTTGGGGCGAAAGGACCCTCGTCTTTCTGAAAAAACAAACAAAACCGCCAAAACGTCCCCCCCCCCCCTGCTGCCGTACGTGTATACAGTGTTACAGGACACCTATCAAGAAACAGGCTGATAAGAAAGCCAGCCTGAGATTTAGAGTAAAATAAGAAACTCGTGAGTCGTTATATTGAAATTAGTGTAGACAGCGCCCTCTCTCGAACAAGTAATCCACCCTGGACCAGATTTCCTGTTTCTTATTAAATAGGCGTCCTGCACTGTAGCACGCCTCTCGTAGGGTGTGCTGGCGAAACACACTGGGTGGGTGGATGGAGCGCCTACTTCATTCAGCAGTATGACACGCAAAATAACACACCTTACTATACTGTACCACAACCAAGACATAATCCTTTTGAATGGATTTTGGAGCCGGTTGATTCCAAAGCAGGGAGGGCACACACACCCAACGGAAACCGTGCGTGGCAGGCAGTGATAACATACGTACGAGCCCTTCCTCGGTTCGAGATACATTGCTGCCGACTCATCGCTCACCGCTTGCACACATACTTCTTCCCCACATTTTCGAGAACATCATCACCTTTGATATCCTTCCGAGGGGGGGGCGGGGGTGTTGTCTTGTGTCACTCGCGTGATACGTACGGTATTTGCAACCCTCAGGGTGCACGAAATATCGTTCCACCCCAAAATAGATAGCTGAAAGATTCGAGCTGCACGCCCTAGCCCCAAGACGCTACTCGTAACAACCCCAATCCTACGCACTTCGAACCTCTAACCCTCTCTATACAACAGCTCTTCCCGTGCACCTCGCTTCTCCTAACCCCCAACCATGGGCCTATCAGATGGCTGCATAGTGGAGCATATAGATATTAATAGCGGCAGATTGCAAGTATGAGTTTGAACCACCACCTAACCAATTGGTCGCCCCGTCAGCTATTAATAGCTGACGACGTATTTTGTATTCTATCTGTAAAATGTGCACGTCAAAATGGGATGCCTTGTTATGAAATTATTATGGTAGTAGTAATAGTGCGAATTACATATAGATTTCACCCCCGAGGTAGTACACGATAAGCGAACCACACACACACATATACCTTTATATATATATATTGACAACAGTATACACATCAATTGGATGTGTGTGTTTACTTCGCATTACACCCGCTTCTTTCTACCCGACTACATCTTCAGTACACCCAGTGTCTGTCCTGATTCCTACTCCCAGAGAGATAAAAAATCTTCTGTGGTCACAGTCTGCTTGTGAGACAGAAAAAAAAACTAAAAATGAACGCAAATGAATGGGTAAAGCAAGTGAAATGCCACGGGTACGACAACACAACGAGACGAGCCAAACCAGAAAAAACATAAGAACGAAAAGACAATAAAAAAACGAAATATGAAGTGAAACATACTACAAATGACGCAAGAAGATAGAAACGCTCCTATTTAATAGAAGAAAAGCATACGTGCCCAAGAGGAACATATACTATTATTAATAACCACTGCACGGGTGAATCAACACCAAGAAGAGGGAGACACCGGCATAGATAGGTCGGCGGGGCGGGAAAGGTAATGTGTGTGCTGTCTTCACAATAAAGCCGCTTCTGTCTACCCAACTGCATCAATCAGTACACCCAGCCAATGTCTGTCCTGATTCCTATTCCTAGAGAGATACAAAATAAGTGGTTACAGACCGTGAGAAAGAGAAAAAACAAAACAAAATAAACGTACGTCGTATTATAAATTAATGGGTAAAACAAGGGCGCACAAAAAAACAAAGTTATCGACACCACCCCCCCCCCCCCCCCCCTTTNAAACAATAAGTCAAGTTTTTTTTAATTACCCCCCCCCATACCATAAAATATATATATTTATAGGTTGGGTTGGCGTCGGTTGGCAACGACGCTGTAAAACACGCCACTCGCTGCGTGAGCTAGACAACCAGGGTGCCGTTTTTTTTTGTTATTTGTTTTTGGCGGTCACCAAAGCTGGCGGTCGAGTAGATCATTTGTGCGGGGTGGAGAACCTTTGTTCCGCACAAGGGGAATGGTCGTATCACGTAGTGTTAATATGGTAAGGCGTCCGCGAGGCAGTTACATAGTAAAACCCATTGCTGTCTCCGGAAGTGGCCACACCAGAAATTAAATTAACTCATTGAAGCTATCGTCCATATGCAAGTCCGCCTCAGAGGCGGTTCTTAGCAGGATGCAGCTCACCCTCCATGCGACTCGCCAATACCTCAGGCGTTTCGCGCTTGGTGCAAGCAATGTCTGCCTGGTTGGTGAAAACCCAACGCGCTCCGTCCCGGCATTGTAGGGATTCGAGGGTCTATGGTCATATGACTACGGCCGTGCACAACATGAGTACACCTCCCCCCCACCAGCGAAAAAAAATAGGGGGGGTCTCTAAAACCAAGCTGAAAAAAGGGAACAAAAAACGAAAAAAAAATGGTTTTTGCTCATTTCGTCCTGTGATCACAGCGATCCGGTTTGTTTTTCATTCTGACCTTCCTACGTGTGTGGTGTCGTTTTTTTTTTTTTTTTGTGCGCCCTTGGGTAAAACAAAAGTGAGATGCCAACGTACCGGGTACGAGAACACACCAACACGAGCCACGTATCACCAAAACAAATCTGAAAGGGTGAGATGTACTTGTTTGTGCCCTTCAATAAAATCCAGCCAAGTGATTAATTTATCCAAATTATCCCATGATGACTCATTTCCATTTCCAGCTGAACCTCCCTTCTTCCTTCAACTCCCCGACTTTCCATACCAGTGCCAAACCTCTGCTTAACAACACCACGAGTAGAGCCCCATACTAGAGGGTCTTCTTCCTCCTGCCTCAAACCACCCCAACCTCTGCCTCTCCAATGCAACCAACTGCGCCACCATGATACATACCTGGTACGATACTTGACAAACCTTTCCCGATCTCCTTTTTCAATCATGGCAACGATTCAATACCTCTCCACAAAGTCCAGGTTTCCTTCGTTCAATCTTACTCTTCCACTTTCAATAAAATCTAACCAAGTAGAGAATAATAAGAATTCATCAAAATTGTGCCTTTTTCAATAAAATCTACGTAACCAAGTGGTGAGTTCATCCAAATTATTATGCCTGATTGCAGTTACCGTATGATACCAGGCGTGTATAGGATTGTTCACGGTATATTCGCTCGAGGTGTGTGCAGAAGTTTCGCCGGTCATCGCGTCTCGGCCGGTGTACACACTGATTCGTTTTCTCAAAATAAATTATATCTCCAGGCCTTGTTTGGGGGTACATGATGCTAAACGTGCCTCCGAAACTAGACGACGTAAAGCACGCCACACGGGCAATCACAGCGGCCGTAGAATACTAGCCCTGCCTAGAGGTTATCTGCGGTATCTACTGACTGACGTGGTGTGTGCAGTACTTCCGGCGGTAATAGCTTATCGTCCGACATACAGACAGATTCTTGTTCTCAATACGCATAATCTCTCCAGGAATTATTTATGGACGCATTGAGCTAAAAGTGACTCCGAAAATAGACAACGTGAAGCATGCCACCACGGGCAATCACAACCTCCGTAGGATATCAGAAATGTCTGGCGGCTGCCTGCGGCATCTATTGGCGTGGTGTATGCAATGGTCCCGCCGGCAATATAGTATTTTTCCTGATATACAGACGGATCATTTACCTCAATACGCATGATCTCTCCGGGTCTTCTTTAGGGGCGCATCAAGGGTGCACAAAAAAAAAAAGAAAACGACACCACACACCTAGGAAGGTCAGAGTGAAAAACAAACCGGATCGCTGTGATCACAGGACGAAATGAGCAAAATACATTTTTTTTCGTTTTTTGTTCCCTTTTTTTTACTTGGTTTTAGAGACCCCCCCTATTTTTTTTTCGCTGGTTGGGGGGGGGGGGGGTAATTAAAAAAAGACTTGACTTCTTGTTTTCTGGGATCACAACGGTCCGGTTTCTTCCCTCCAATATAGGGGGGGGGGGTGTGTGGTGTCGATAACTTTTGTTTTTGTGCACCCTTGGGCGCATTGAGCTAAAAGTGCTTCCTACAATAGACAACGTGAAGCACGCCACCACGGGCGATCATAACGACCGTAGGGTAACAGACCTGTCTGGGGGATGCCTGCGGCATCTACTCGCATGGTTCATGCAGTAGTCTCGTCGGCAATATATTTTCGCCTGATATACAGACGAACCATTTACCTCAATACGCATGATCTCTCCGGGCCTTCTATAGGGGCACATTAAGCTAAAAGTGCCTCCGAAAACAGACGATGGGAAGCACGCCACCACGGGCGATCATAACGACCGTAGGGTAACAGACCTGTCTGGGGGATGCCTGCGGCATCTACTCGCATGGTTCATGCAGTAGTCTCGTCGGCAATATATTTTCGCCTGATATACAGACGGACCATTTACCTCAATACGCATGATCTCTCCGGGCCTTCTATAGGGGCACATTAAGCTAAAAGTGCCTCCGAAAACAGACGATGGGAAGCACGCCACCACGGGCGATCATAACGACCGTAGGGTAACAGACCTGTCTGGGGGATGCCTGCGGCATCTACTCGCATGGTTCATGCAGTAGTCTCGTCGGCAATATATTTTCGCCTGATATACAGACGGACCATTTACCTCAATACGCATGATCTCTCCGGGCCTTCTATAGGGGCACATTAAGCTAAAAGTGCCTCCGAAAACAGACGATGGGAAGCACGCCACCACGGGCGATCATAACGACCGTAGGGTAACAGACCTGTCTGGGGGATGCCTGCGGCATCTACTCGCATGGTTCATGCAGTAGTCTCGTCGGCAATATATTTTCGCCTGATATACAGACGGACCATTTACCTCAATACGCATGATCTCTCCGGGCCTTCTATAGGGGCACATTAAGCTAAAAGCGCCTCCGAAAACAGACGATGGGAATCACGCCACCACGGGCGATCATAACGACCGTAGGATATCAGACTTGCCTGGGGGCTGAGGGCGGTATCTACTAACGTGATGTGTGCAGCAGGCCCGCCGCTCATACCTCCTCGTCCGATATACAGACGCGTTATTGTTCCTAATGCGCATGATCTCTCCAGGCATTCTTTAGCGGCATAGTAAGCTAAAAGTGCTTCCGAAAATAAACAGACGATGGGCAGCACGCCACCACGGACGATCACAACAACTGTAGGATGCCAGATCTGTCTGGGGGTTCTCTGGCCTACTGGCGTGGTGTGTGTATTAGTCCCGCCGGTCGTAGCTTCTCGCCCGAGATACAGACAGGTTAATGTTCATAATACGCATGATCTCTCCAGGCATTCTTTAGTGGCCCAATACGCTAAACGTGCCCCCTACAATAGACAACATAATTCACGCCGAAACATCGCGATGACCGTATGATACTATGAATATACTCGTACGGGTGTTCTCGAGCGAGTTCCCACGTGGCAGACGGGCTCGTGCTTCCAATATGCATCATATATCCGAGCATCGTTGGGTGCGCATAGCGCTAAAAGTGCCTCCGAAAGTAGACAAGGTGAAGCTCGCCACCACGAGCGATTATGACGACGTTACACACCCCAGCAGCAGATGCGCTGGACAGCCCCCAATCAGGTCCTAGTACCCTACGTGACGCGTACTACGATAGAGGTATATAGTACTTTTTGGCCGATACGTTTTCAGAATAACGGGGCTCCTTAATCAAAAATAGACGGAAGTTCAATATTGTGATGCAATACGTTTCGTTGCAAACTTAAGGCCATGGGGTGGTTCATCGGGTACGAGCACTTTTGTTTTTTTCCTAAATCCTTTTTTGGGTGAGGTAAAGAGCTCCTCAAGTGATAAATGACCACCCTTAGAAGGCAAAAATGGTGCAAACGCGTGCTACGGTAGAGGTAGCACTTTTTGGCTGAATCGTTTTCTGAACGATCGGGCTCCTCACCCCAAATTCGTCGGACTTTCATCTTTTTTTTTACGAATAATTCTTCAAGAGCATACTTCGGTCAGGATATTTCTTATCCGGCAGCGCTTTTTATTTTCCTCCAAAATCATTTTTTCGGTGAGGTATAACGCTTCTTAAGTGAGAAGCTCAGACAAAACATGGTGCACCTCTATCGTAGCATGAGTCTGCACCTCTTACCGTAGCATGCGTCACGTCGTCGACATCTCCGATGGTGGCGTGCCTTTGTGTTGTCTATTTCCAGAAGCACGTTCAGTTTTATATCTCCCCAAACAATGCGTGGAGATATCATTCCTATTGAGAACAGGAACCCGTCTATATACTTCGGGCAAGAAGCGACGGCCGGTAGGAGTACCTGCAAACATCCCAGCAGCAGATACCGTGGACAACCCTCAGACAGGTTTAGTATCCTACGGCCGTCGCGATCGCGCTGGTTAGGGCCTCCGACCCACCCTAGAATCACAGTTCTCACACCTCAGTCGATGGTATATGGCGGGCGCCGATCAGGCGTCTGATGAAAACACATTTGGCAGATGGTGTGTTGACAAAAGACGAAAAAAACTCTCGATCCCTCTATGATATCATACTGAGTACGTAGCCGATATCATGCAAGAAATATACAGTTTAACATCGATCGACAAACCCAAAGAATGTGTCATGAACTATCAACGGATCGCGCTGGTCAGGGCCTTAGACCCACCCTAGTATCACAATTCTCACACCTCGGTCGATGGTATGTGGCGGGCGCCGTCTTGGCGTCTGATAAAAAAGCATCTGGCAGCGGATGTGCCGAAAATAGACGACAAAAACGTTCGATCCCTCTGATAGGATCTTTGACGGTTGCACGAGGGAGCTTACAAAAGGCGATTTCGCGTGTGTGAGAGATACAAAAAACAAGTTGATATTAACGACCACTCTATTTCGAAGTCATTATTTCGGTATCACCCTGTTTATATAGTATTGATAACACGAACCCGTCTGTACATCGGTCGCGAAGCGACGACCAACGGAACTACTGCACGCCCGCGGCAGTAGACGCCGTAGACAACCCCCAGACAGGCCTGGTACCCTACGGTCGCTGTCATTGCGCACAGTATCATGCTACAGTATATTGTCCTCCCTCTCCTGTAAAAGTATTTAATTATCCTACATACAATCGTACGTGGTTTTTTGTTATTATTGCGCGCATTGCTATGCAATCAATGCTTTTACTCGTATAAACTAGATACACCTCATATATGTCGGCTGTACGTACCTTGATTTCTTATTAAGAGCGTTCCGGGGTATATTTCAGACGTGTACTCAATCTTATAGGGCGCATTAGATAAGATTATGTTTATGACCGATGACCAATAAAAAAACCCGTGAAATACGAAGCCGCCTCAACCATTAGTATTAGTATAATATCATATGAAAAAACGAAAATATAAAGGGGCGGTTCGGAATACATTTACACGTATGATTAAAATACGACGTTAACATGTAAATCCGAAATTTGCTCAATTTAGCGGGGCATCGTGGCAATACTACCGTTTCCGTCATTACTTGTTTTTAGTATATTTCTGGGGGCCTTTTTGCTCAAAATGCCCCCAATTCCGGGGGCACAACAAGCTAAGGTGTCCCCGAGGGCACTTGAGTCATCCCCCTTGATATGCACTGATAATAGACTTTGTGCACAGGTTTCCTTTTCGTTTTGATCTCCCTTGATTTTTTGTTTCGGGGAGTGTTTTTGAGTGACCAATGTTGAAGCTCATGCTGCCCATTGTCGGATGGCAAGCCCAATAGCAGTGTAATGATCTAATAATGGTGTAATGCCTCGTAGTAATTATGCAACGTACGCAGAGTTGTATACTAGATATCCGCGATATATAGGACCAGTCTATATCTGTAAATATGTATCCTCCCTTGCAGATCCAACAGGTGCTCGACACCTATTAATACTAGAAACTACAGCACGCAAAATCTGGGTATATTATTATGTATGTTGTACGAGTTGGATAATGGAGAATTGACTAAATTCGCAAAAGGGGGAGAACAATATTTGCACCTACAGGGCGGTAACTCCGACAGGGCGGTAACCGCCCCCTGATCAGTAAACCTACAAACGTTTTAACATGCAAAACAGCAGTGTGATCCTGACCCGATAGATGGGCAAGAATACCGCACGGAGGGAAGTTACGCTCGGGGAAGGAAGCTATTATAGCATTTCAGCAGTACTCAACTTTTGAACCCACAGCAGTGAACATGTGTGATGTCAAAACACATGTAATATACCACAGCAGCACAGATGGGTGAACATACATGAACGCACTGATGTTGCGGAGTATCAGGCATAAATAAATATGAACGCGAGCCTCAAGCCACAGAGCCCGCTGAAGACACCTACCGTCATGCTTTCCTGGTGCTGAGAGGACTCTTCGCACAGCTACGACATTCCGACCAGAAGAACTCCAACATAATATACCACGATATCTTGCTACTCACTATATAACAACCGATTTTCCTAATTGCGAATTGCCTTTCCGATGAGAATGAAAATCGATTTTAGTACTTTGTTATTGTTTAAGGCTGTTTCTTAAGGAAGTTCGATTTGTTTCAGTTCGATTTGTTTTTTTCGGCCATTTATTGATGTTTTTGACCCGGAACGCCGTCGAAAGGGTCGTGCGCTTCTCGGAATGCATTCTTCTACCATCCCACAGGTACCCCACCAAAAAATCCGCTTCTCCATCGAAGCAGTTTGAAATATCCAGCATTATCACAAATCGAACAACAGACATCAAATACAATTTGAAGGTACTTTCCAGTCAGAAATTACGGAAATTTTGAATAGTTTGTGCCTCTGGAATGTTATTTGTTGGATATTATTCGAAATGCCACATACCTCAAGAACTTGAAAATGCTTCGATGGAGAAGCGGATTTTTGCGTTGGATACCTCTGAGATGTTGGGCGCACTCATCCCGAGAAGCCCACGGCCGATTAGCCCGCATTCCCGGTCAAAAACATCAATAATGGGCTGAAAAAAACAAATCGAACTGAAACAAATCGAAGTTCCTTAAGAAACAGCCTAAGAGTTGTATTTCGCTCACGATTAAAATTTGACCTAGAAAATATGTTCCTCGATGGTAGGTATGGATACACGAAAAAAAATGAAATCAACCTTGACAGGCTCGTAAAATCGAGGATTTAAGGGAATTTGCATTTATGAGCGAGGTACCTCGCCCATAAATCCAGATTTCTGGGATCTTCGATATCTCGAGACTGCCGATGCCGACTTCGTTTTTTTTTTTGTCATCGACGGGTGTCACAACTGGCAATAGTTCACAGTGAAACAAATGACTGTGAGGGAAGTACATCTCTTACAATTCAAAAAACAATATTTTCGATTTTCGTTCTCATCGGAAAGGCAAAATCTCAATTAGGCGGCTATTATATATAGTATGTGCGTTCAAGTACTCCACTGTGCCTCCACCTTGTTGCGTTTAAACGAATTCATTCATGACTGCCTGTCGCACACTGATTTCGAGGAATGTGATTTGATGAACGCCATCCTGGCCGTATTTATACAGAGAGCAGCATCGCTGGTGCCGCACGCCTCCGCCGCGCTCACCAGTGGAACGATTTAAGACGAAAATTCCATGTAGGGCGGGGAAGCACCGACCCCGCGCACTACTGTGGCGTCATCATTGCCGCTCTCTTTCTTGTCTACGATTACCTCTGCTCCGCCGTCCCGTCTACCGCATCGAGCCGCATAGTGTCTACAACAGTAGCCACCCATCCACCTAACTATATAAGAAGAATCCTATGTGTAGTAATAGTGTCGATGGAGGTGGGAGGTGGATGAAATTGTATAACTAACTACTTGGTTGAGCTAATAGTAGTGTGGATTAATTAGTTCAGCGAAAGGGGAAGAACAATATATCTTCCTGTGGTTCTCTGCTGTCGCTCAAACCTCAGCCACCTATATGCCGACCTCGTTTGGAGTCAATCGCGGGGTGGTGTCCAGGCTCACCAACACATCGATCATGCCTGTGCCAGTGCCGTGGAATCCGTGAGTGTCGGCTTGGTGCACACGCGTGCTCAACTTTGTGCGTGTGTTGCCCTAAGGGTGTGTTTGTGCGCGGTGCAGCGGTAGCAGCAGCAGCAGTGGGGCGTGACATGGATCCCCCCCCCCAGGAGGAGCAGCCGCGGGAGCGAGATTGTTTACTGATGTGGAGGCGGGAGTGGACCGTGAACAGGGCGGTATCCGTCCTGGCAGGCCGGATACCACTCTATACAGGCCCCGACGCTCTATCGATCGGTAGCCGTCCTGTTGAGGGCTTCTGCCGTGACAGCCGATTATGACCACCAAATCTCGAGTGGCCACCTTATTCATACCGCCCTATATATAGGCCCCACTGCTTTCATGGTGTATTTTTGCGTGACACGTGAATGTGTTTGCTTGCCAAAAAGGGGTGAGTTCGATGGACAGATCGTGTGATGTACACGCTACCATCCACAGAAAAGGTACACCAAACCCAACTTAAACCGTTCATCTCTTCCACCCACGCATATATCAATGCGTTTCAGGAGTATATATAGGTGAATTTCTTTAATGCTTTCTATTTAGGATACAAGATAATATGGGGGTAGGGGTGGATTGAATAGATGAACCAATGACTTGAGCTAGTATGGATTAATAAAGTTTGACACGAGAGGGCCATGGTATGTATGAATGATGCACGCTCAGACGAAGTCGATAACATGACTTCCCCCATGGCATTCAACTGGGGAATGTGGCTATTTCCACGTAAACGGGGATATACATATTGTAGTAGTTTATGAAGTGCGCTCTACCGAAACACGGCAATCTCTAGCCGGTTTGCCAGCCAGTCAATCGTGTTGTGAACGAAGTGCAACACCGAATACATACAGAAGTACTGAAGAATTACATACGGTCTACACACCACAGTGTATAATAATATTGCGCCAAGCCAGACAGTTTCTGAATTCTTGATATGTAATAACCAAATAGATGTGACTACGTATGAAATAGATGGGTTGCTTATGATTGTTGTCGGTGTTTAGAGAAACTGGCAATAAGTACTCATATTAAGTGAATTGCTGTAGTACGGGTAGGTGTGCGTGGTGCCCAATTCATTATGGTAGCGTGTAGCGCATGGCATGCATATTCTGTGATTAGAAGAATGAGATGCCTATATAAACGTGTGTTTGTTCTACCGCATACATGGCGTCTCGTAGCGTGGAAGATGTGCGCTCGACGTGAACTTCACAACGCCCTTGACAATGGTTCACATGCATGTGAGAACTTAGAGTTTCAACAAACGCAAAACTGTGACTGTAATGTATACGAAGTGTATACAGCTAACACCACACATACTATTCATATATTTTGTGGTCGAAGCTCAGCTAGCTTACTACGGCCAGCTGGTCGAGAATTTACCTGACGAGCTGTTTGTCGATGTATGTCTGTCTGTGAGATACAAGTTAAGGACGATCGTGGTTCCTGGTTCCTGGTTGCTGTAGCGTTCCTAAGTCTGCACCGTTTGGTTTCGAAACCGCGCCAGCGAATTTACGCCGAACTGGGCGGCCCCCGATATATACTATTTGGGTCCCACGCCGCCAACAAACTCCAACCCTTGTCTTCCAACCTAATGTTCCCGCCGCTACCAACCTTTGTCGAAATTTATCTTCGTCCACCGTGTTGGGATGAGTTATGTCCCGCCGCTGTTGTGTTTTTATAGGAGACGCGCGTCCTCGACACACACTATTCCAAGAAGTTATGAGCCTCGATAATGATTATGCAGCAGTGACTCGCATATCGACGTCCCGCCGAGTTTCGTCGGCAATTTGAGGGGCAAACCGATTTCCATGGACGGGTGGCATTATTCACGAGGACTGTCTGGTTCGACAACTGTTGGAAGTTTACTATAACCATTGAGCTAGCCCAACAGACAAATAGCTCCACACGTGGCTTCGGACAGCAGGACTTGGGTTTTTTGGTCGTGAGTTCGAATGTCACGTCCACCATGAATACGAGTTTTAGGGCAAAGTGGATTCCCTCATATTAATAGTATGATAAACACTCCCTTTGGGTCCCCAGATATCGATAAGAGCTTCGAACTAGGCTCGTACGGCCCCACACGAAGACCAAAGACCCCGTTGTTTGGAAGGGAGGGAACGTGTTGTTTTTGTTTAGTTTGGGTAGGTAGTCGGTTAGTCTAACCTAATTGCCAGAAGCCAAACATACTACAGTAGTACCTTAGCATTTAACTACTACAGTAGTAGATCCGTGGCTTTGCTTTTTTGTTCAGTGTGCGAGAAACAATTTATGTACAATCAAATGTATCGTTTCGAAGTACGTATGCAATTTCTAGTAGTATGCAGAGTACACACCTCGGAAAACGTCATACCTCCCGAACAAAACCCACCCACTCATCCCATATTAGGAGAAGACTTGCATTGACGGCAAGATTGTTCGAATGGGTACGAGACTGCTTTGACGCATGTTTTAACAACACTTCAGCGACGAGAATGTACTACTGCAAATATGCCACGTACAAGGGCAGTTACGACACGTGTTGGTGGTGGCGAACGGAAACATTTGTTTTGCGTGCCACCCTGGATCAAAGATGGAAAGTGACGGGGGCCAGTCGCCAAACAACGAGCAGCTGTCCCGGCGTGCGGTCGACGTGTTCCGCACTAAAACCTACCAGGTTGCAGTCACGGCTTTCGCAAGCTATCGCGTCACCGATGCTGTCCGGCATTGTTCTTCGGCGAAAGTACTAGTCGTTCACATTCGGCCGGAGGCAATCATCTTACGGAACCCCGCGTTCCGTAAAACACGAGCGCGGCAACGTAGTTGTACAGATAAGGAACAGCAGAATGGCCAAAACGCAGTGATATCTTTACGGTATGCAAATACAACAAGCCGTTCGTTTCGGCGATCTACATGTCGTTCAAACCAGATTGCTGTGACATGTAAGCGTGCTTCCATTCTCAGATGGATGGACATCCTACTGTAGGTTTCGCTCGGGAGGTATGCCGGTTTCCGTGACGGGTGTTTCATATGCCATCCATTATACTGGAAATGGTATGAAGCTGCTGCGGCAGAGACATTGTCTTAATAAACAAATTGTTAAAAACACAGTACATCATAGACGGCGCGGCCCCTTAACCTCCTCTGTCGAACTTGATTACCGATCCCTTTTATAGACACGTCCATCGTGATGGAAGTCTCGCCTGGTGCGGTATTTATACGGGGGAGTATACCTCGAGGAAGGGAGCGTTTTCTGTGGGACCCTCGGCAACCAATGGACCTGCGGAGGGTCACATGATTCCCTCTACACGTCTGGAGTTTTCTGCCCAGCGTGATGTTGACCACAAGCATCCGGGGCACTGTAGTAACAAAACACGACTGAGTCAGCCGCTTCCAGATTAAACCATGGCCTCTATTCACTCACGTTTGTTAAGGACGAGGCAATCGTGTCGTTCTCCTGCTACCAGCAGTTCCACCGTAAGTGCCCCAAACTTACCACACGTCCAACACGGCTCCCCTAAGCGCGGTGCTCGTAGGCGCGGACGACGGCGTTTACCCATTGTCAGTTTTAGCATATAACCATGTGTCGCGGCCGAACGTACGAAGAGTATCGTATGTCACGGCGCCAGGACGCTTCTTAGGCCACCCTGCGGCTCGCCGAGGGCAACAACAGCCTTTGTTTGGGTTAGCATATTCTCCTAAGCTTCTTTGATGCGATTCTGCCGCTGACCAGATGTGCGATCGAAATCGGCACGCGATGCTACCTCCTCAATGACAATTATACCCCACGGCTCATACTGATTGCCCCGCGTTATACACTTGTCGCTATCAGAATGATGATACGATCCTCACTGTTGTGTCGATGTCCCCGTCCGCAACTCAAGTACCTGGACATTTGTTTTGAGCTTACTTACTCCGGCCTAGCAGTTCTGCCGGGACAATAGCAACGCCTTCCAGATAACGAGTTATACATACATATATATATATAGCATTCCAGACGCGTGCTACGATAGAGCTATCACTTTTAGGCTGGAACGTTTTCTGAACGATCGGGCTCCTTAACCCAATATCGTCGGACTCTCATTATTGGTGCGATATGTATTCAAAGTATACCTACTGTAGTTCATGAGATTGTACCTCGGGTAGCAGTTGTATTTTCCTCCAAAACGATGTTTTCGGTAAACTATGGAGCTCCTCAAGTGCGGAGCTCAGAAACGTCATGGTGCAGTTCTATCGTAGCATGCGTCTTCATCCGTCACGTCATCAAGGGGGCATGGTGTTGAATCGGAGCAGATGTCGCCGGGATTCGGAATTTGGATGCTGGTCGAAATATGCGAAGGATGGTGCTTACACTGCTATCACTACGAGTATGTTGTTCGCAGTTTTTGGCGTCAGCCCTGTCCCCTCGAAGCCGTGGTGAACACAGGGCACAATTAGTATGCTGCTTACAAACCAAGCCGACAGGCCCACGGACTCACCTTCCACGACAGAACTCACGACGTAAACATAAAAATAGCCTGCTGTAACACGATTTTCACGCTGCTTGTATTTCAA
This sequence comes from Saccharina japonica, assembly GCA_008828725.1. Taxonomy (NCBI): domain Eukaryota; class Phaeophyceae; order Laminariales; family Laminariaceae; genus Saccharina; species Saccharina japonica. The sequence continues at coordinate 37,371 of MEHQ01001667.1, forward strand.
CTATTATTGACAGGGCTGCCGTGGTCGGTCGAGAGAGGAGGAAAGGAGAGGCAAGGGACTGCGTCACCAGCTCATCTACAGAAATGGGACGTATCATCAGAAATATGGTCATTGGGGCTGCGGTTTGGTCCTCTGTTGTGTCGGAATCTCATGCGGTGAGGCGCCGTACATGCCAAGTGTGCAGTTCTCGCCACTGCAGTAGTTCACCTTTGAATACACTTCAAACCCCGCTCGGATGCACACATTTTAACAGGCGTTGCAACACCTACTAATTCGTAGCTATCACACGTTTGTGGTGGACCTCTCCTTCCAGAAAATATAACGAGGAAACACTGTACGTGATTGGAGTAACAGGGGACCCCCCACAATATGTAATGCTTCGTTTTGTCTCGAGCAATACGCTGCACAGCAGTGAATTTCTGTAACATGGTGTCCATACTTTGCACCAGTACATGGATGCCTGGTAGAAGTTGGCTACCTGGAGTGACACACCAAGGAAATTATGGGTGCACTGCCTTGGACCGCCTCTGGGTGTGGTCTGGGTGATGGTCATGCTTGAAAATGACTGTGTCCATAGCTCGGATTGGCACTTGATACACAATAATTGCAACCATGCTTTCTCGTGTTGGTGCTCTCCAAATCAGAGTATTATTGGTCTCACCGTCGTATCGTTCCGCCACCGACCCCCTATAAGGAGAAATCAAACGATAATTGATACTGCGTCCTCCGTGCACACGAACCGTCGCAAAGTTTACGCAACGATTGGCCCGTTTCGGTCTGAAAAATCAAAACAGAGAAATAACAGCTGTATCTCCATAAACAAACGTTCGTGCTTCCCCAGCACCTTAGCTGTTGCTAGCGCTGCTGCTGATGCTGCGGATGCAGCCCCAGGATATCCCGTAAATATTGTAGCTGATGCTTTGTAGAAGCGCAGTTGGTGCTATTTGTGCCGCTAAAATATGCGTTTAACGGGTTCAATTGTTAGCCTCCTGTTCTTGATTCAGGCCCTTTGGCTATTCCCCGCCTTGAGTGCCGAATCTGCTTTGTACCCTGATGAGTTCAAAGGAGACTAATTGCAGAGTTGATACTCATTTGGTCACCCCACCGCCGTCTGCTTGGTTCGTCGCTGGTGGTAGATTTATGGCGAGAGTCCATCAGATGAGCCGCCGCGTTATTGCACAGGTGAGAGCTGCTGAAAGTCCACCGTTTGCACCGATGGCATTGTGCGGCCTCTGCAATCCCGGCTTCGTGGACATCCTCTATCATATATACATACAGTAGTCAATTTCAAGCGAATAAGTTCATCACGTGGTCGGAGGACTGCGAAACCTAGACACATATTGGATCTCGTGCTTGTGAAGCCCGGCGTGGCCTTCGCTCATAGTTCCAGACCTAAACAGATTGGAAAGTAAACCGTTGCAGCGCTGCGTGCATTAGATGACCCAACCGCCCGGTGCCACCGCTTCTAAAGAAGCTGTGCAAAATGAGTAGTATACTCTACTAATAGCGTGACTACTGCACCTTCGCCGACCTAACCTCTGGCGATAGCCCGGACGACCCCTGCTTGCTGTTCTGCATGCTGTACCACGGGTGTGGCGCACCCCGTGCATTCGCAGTGTTTACTCATTTCGTAAAAAGCGGCGGCTCGAGCGTGAAACGGCAATTGACAAGCGGCTGCTGGAGGGATGGCTCCCGTGCTCCAGGTGATGCATGTCGTAGACTAACTCTCTGCTATTACACTTGTTATTAGCTAAAGGCGCATCATGGCAGGAGTATGTAAGTGCCGTCACGGGCCGGAACCCCTCGAATCAATGCCGTGCCGGGCGCTTGCCGTAACCATAGCTACTAGGTATTAGTGTGTTGATAGAGATGGCCACATTATAGGCTAGTGGCAAGTGCATAGTTTGTGGCGACAGACCATGCAATAGAAATATTGTTTTTGCTCTTGGCTGTTGTTGTGTTTATTTTTTCGAGAATAATATTGACCGGCCGCTCGCGTTGATAACGCCCGTCACAGCAGTAGTACAGTGCAACGAGTACAGGTGCGATACGACATAAACGGGTTCAAAGCCCAGTTGTTCGTGAACCCCGGACGAAATTAGTTTCAGGTATTTTGTTACGTGGCATCGGTCTCTCCCACACCAGGCAGCGGCAAGAAAAGTGACCTCTTGGGCCGTCACACGCATGTTCAAAATTCAAAATCTGAACAACTCAGAAATAGCCGATAGCCCGACCTGGCACGTATCTGGCGCTGTGAGGGGGGGGGGGGGGTCAGCACCCCCCTTGGCTCTTTACAAGCCAGTGACGACAGTAGTAGTAACGAACCAACAATTGTGACGAAACAACGACAGTAACGAAACAACACCAGTACTCTCAACGCCATCACCTAAATCAGCAAGAATGGCAAAATACCAAACCCGTCCCAACGATCAAAAACCTCTTCCAAACGCCCACTTAGCTTCATTCTTATCGGAGCCATAAATTTCCAAAATTTCCTTCTTTGTCTTCGCGCAATTTTCTAGCTTTCCATTTTTTCCGGCTTTTTCCCATTTATTGGAACACGAAGCCTTCCAAACATTTAACCTCCTGAAGAATTTCCAATATTTCCATTTTTTCCCAATATTTCCTCTTTTTCCTTTTTGGTTTGGAAAACAATCTTGAAAAATTTGGGGAAAAAAACCGCTAGATAAGAATGGCCCTTACATCCACTGCAATCGCAGAAGCAGAGGCTACAACAGCTACGCCTCACATGCAAAAACTAATGCGAACAGTGGGATGCCAGAGACCACGAGGTCTCCCGGACATGTACCGCCCTTCGTCCCGTGCTACCGCCATATTTACACAGATCGTAACGACGGTAAAAAGAGATGGCATAAAGTATTCTCCACATGACGTAGAGGTCACCCAATCTAAAACCACCCTACTACGACTCCCCAGCTGCGGAACGTTCACGACCATCCACAAGCCGCCACCTTTCAAGGAAAAACAAACAAATACTAAACAACTCGCTTGCGAATCAATCGAATTCCCCAGTGAGCTTCCAAGCTCCGTCTTCTCTAAGCAGAACTATCCATCGAGTTCGGAAAATGACAATTCACTCTGAAACCCTTGTGGGGATTGGTTTGTTTTTAACTAGGTTAGCCAATTGTGATTATGCGCACCCTCCTTCATTCGGCAGTTAGTGTATCCTGTACGGCCAAAGGTGTTCGTCCCCGTCTCATCAACACACGAGACAAGAGGTACCAGCAAATCCAATAAAAATCGGTATACTTGCTGTAACCAATCATGTCTTCACACAAAGAAATACACCACGGCGTACCTACCCTACCCCCAAACCGTAAATCAATATTTTAGTCCAACCAGTCACCTTTATCTCTTGCCTATGCCCCATCACCATGCCCTTCAGAGAACGCCACGAGGCGCGTTGGATTTACAAGATAGTTTGTCTACATAAAACGTATCAGTGTACAACCCGTATGCATGAACCGTCATCCCCTTCAGGGGACGCCATAGTACGCATTGGATTTCCGAGACAGTTTGGCTGCACCAAAATGGCATTCTACTACCGAAGGAGAAGGGGGTTAACACCCCATGATGGGCTCAAACGATACAGTTCCTACCATTCACAATAATAATGACTTGCACGAACGACAATGATCGGGATAGGTATACGTGAAATAAATAGTATGATTGAACTACAGTAAGAGCTGCACGTTGCAAGATGGCAACTGGAATACTAAGGTTTCTTGCATTCAGACCACCCTCGTTGCAAACGATAAACCTCCTGTCGTCCACGACCTCTACTCGGAACGAACGATTATTGTTCCTGCCATTCCCAACTCGGACCCTATTACGGAGGACCATAGTAAATAGGACCAAATATTGTTTGTAAAATTAGGTAAATATATAGGTGTTTGTGTACACCGTAGGTCCTATTTACTATGTATGGTCCCCCGTCATAGTCGCGAACGATACAATCTCCCATCCCCCACGGAACGAATTCAACCCTAGCCACAAACGATAAACTTCAAAACAGTACGATCAAAAATAACGTTATTGCAACTGAACAGGTTCACCCATCGCAGGGAAAAAAATGGTTTTCCTACGAATACCCACCGCTTAGAATCAGACGTTCTCCCTCGCCCTGCGATGTTGCTGGAATCGCAAATAGCCCAGCTGACATGTAGAGCACACGTCTTCTCCCTTCACGGCTTCCCGCTGCCTCTGCTGCTGTCATGGAGCTCGCGCCGCGTTGCCAGCAGGCGTGCTTCCCCTCATAATTGATACTACTTCAGACAGTTCGCGATCCCCCTACGCCTGGTATCCATCGCGTATCCCCCCAGCAGTAGAGCGCATGCGGCCATGCCACACGTATTTCCCCTCACCGTTCCGCATAGACGGCAAGGTGCACACAACTAGGCGTCGATCGTGCGACGTTTTGCGACACGTGCAGACATGTTCCCCCTCGTTTCGCGATTTTTTTCCCGATATCTGCTACCCCAATAACCGACCCCCCCTGTGGGGCGCGTCTGACAAATGAATGCCGTACGACTTGACATCACCCCGTCGCAACACACGTCGGGGGTGCCTATGGTTATCCGCTGTGGGAAAGTGTTGCCACTGCTGTGATGCAGTAGCCGCTCCTTTAAAAACGGCACCGTCTCCAGCGCATCATCCATCTCCACCACTAACCCCCCCCATAGTGGAGTGCGTGCGGCTACGGTGCACGATTGCCCCCCACCAATCCACGCCATGGGGGTGCTCAAGGACGCACGTCTTCCTTGGGGCGTTTCGCTGCTGTTGTACGCCCCTTCCCTTTCTGCTACACGCGACAGGGGTGCTTACTGTTGTACTCCCACCGTGTATAAGACGTAAGCTTCGGTTGCCCACGGTTGGTTGTACTACTCCCACCGTGTAGAAGACGACGCCGCCTCGGTGACATCGTTTTTGCAAGATCCTCCGACATCGTAAACACAGCCCCCCTGTCCACGGCCTGGGCTTTCTCCTCGCCACGTCAATACTACTACTACTACTACTACTACTACTACTACTACTACTGCAGTATGTAGGAGTACACTGTCATAATCAGTCACAATGTATCTAGCATGCAAGCCCAAATAAAACACATATGAATCTGCGAGACGAGCTCACGACCCAATGTCATGGTGATGGTAACTAAAGTACAACCCAGTACCCTGTAGAGTCACGTGACTGTAGAGAAAGCTTGAGACATAGTCGCCCCGTGGCATCCGCTGCCTCTCCTACATAAGGGGCTCGCTGCCGTCAGCCCCAACCTAAACGCCCGCGTGCATTTTTCTGTTCCTGAGAACTGCCTATCACCCACCCCGTCATACGTATCGAAGCTAAGCTCACTTGTGGATCCAACCTTCCTGCTCCCTGCTACGTACGCCTTTGAAGGGTCACGTGACTGTAGATAAAGCTTGAGACATAATCGCCCCGTGGCATCCGCTACCTCTCCTACATAAGGGGCTCGCTGCCGTCAGCCCCAACCTAAACGCCCGCGTGCATTTCTCTGTTCCTGAGAACTGCGTATCACCCACCCCGCCGTGCGTATCGACGTTAAGCTCACTTATGAACCCAACCTTCCTGCTCCCTGCTACGTGCACCTTCGAAGGCTTCCAACGATCGTGATTCAGCCTCTCTCCCTGCACCAGCGGTGGCTGGCTGCTGCTTTCCACCGAAAGCCTCCTGCGTCCTGTATTCGACGCTGTTCTTCTCCTCTTCTCCAAAAGCGGCGTGGTTTTCTTGCCGCGCTCCTCAGCGTCTGCTCTTTGTTGATTCCGCTCTTCTAGAACACGGCCCTGCTCCAATACGATTTTCCGTGGATCTGTCACTTCGAACCCCCATGAGGCGGGTTACCATACTCTATAGAGTGACTGTAAACCCCAGGCGAGTTTGGTTTGAGGTTTTTTGTATTATCCCGTCGGTCTCCCACGCCCATGGACAGGCAAGAAGATTGCCCTCTTGAGCCATCGCACACAAAGCTCAGAAGTCAATATCTGAATAACTCATATTCAGCCGATAGCCCGAACCGGCACGTAAACACAATAAATCAACCATTGCCGTGGAGCACACGACCTATTCGAAACCGACGGGCCTTACTGAACCTCCAACGTGCACATGTCGGCTTCCCAGGTCTAATACCGGGGGACGCGAAAACTCCACCGCGGAAGAGGCTAGCAGCTGTTGCCAACGCTACGGTCATCATGGGATCGGCGGAACTCATCAGGTGGCGAGACGGTTGGTTTTAGGCTTCCGAGACACTGGAAAGTCCCCCTTACGCGGGAGGGACGATGCATCTACTCTGTAATGAAAACACAAAATTGGTTTTGAAGGTCATGCCCCCGAACTAAAACGCCTGAGTGCCCTGAAACCTTGCCTCGCCTCGCATCTCCCGTCACTATAGAACCGTACCCCCGCACCTACACGCCTCATTGACGTGAGCATCAATCGTTTCCACGGTCGATATCATACATAGATCGGCGGGCGCCTTTTGGTGCATGCCTCGTAATGTTGAATAGGGATTATATACGTTATACTGGCGAACTCAATAGTGATACCCCGGAACCGAAATGCCTGATGGTCCTGACACCATGTCCTGCTCTATACCTGCTACCGGACGTCCCCGAAGTGAAACGCCTGATTACCCTCACGCCGTTCCCCGACTAGTAGCCCCCTCTGTTTCTTATTCGTATACATCGGCCAATATCGACCATCTCCGGCGTTTTTCCAGGAACCAGCTGCTGGACAGTGGCAGGAATTGTGAATACTTCACGATGCTGAGGAACCCTATCGAAAGGCTGGTGTCGGCATTCTATTACTGCCCAACCGATCACGACTTACAAAACAGGCCGGCCAAGGTATGGCTTCGGCTTCCGAGTGGTGGCGTAGAATGCGGGGGGGGGGTGGCGGGCGTGGGTAAAGAGTGTGCGGGAAATACATCGGTCGAGTGTGATTACAGCAGTTCGTAGTAGCGCGCGCTCGCTTTATCGGTACCGATATTATATCAGCAACAACCCGTGTGTGGCTTCACGGGGCAGGACACGTCGGAAACAAATGGCGATTATCATACTGCTTCGGCCGCACTGAGCAGCCCGGCCGCCGGGGGTCAGGGATGTGCCATAAATGGAATGTACGAACCTGCAAGACACGCGCACAGCAACACCTTGATGCTCACACTTGCTGCACGCTCTTCCTACCATTTGTTAGACGCTTAAGCAGATCGTACCCGCTCGTGGGTGTTTTGACCGATACACGTGTGTGCCAGGAGGCGTACTAGCGCGTTCCGATGCCTCCCCGCGTGTGCGACGTGTGGAATGGAGCTTTCTCGGTTCGTATATACGTGCGTGCGGTCAAAGGACAAACTTGTCGCGGCTGCCCCGAAGTAGCATTTTCCTTCGGCCGACCGACCTGGGTTATTCCAACTCGTGCTATACAGCAGTATGGATCTGCCAATAAGAAACGCATCGTCTGAACAATGGGTGAAATGTTATTGTGACACCAACAATAGGCAACCTCGAGCAAACATGGGCATAGGCTACTATGTGATGGTACTGGGTAGGGCGTAGCGTTGCGTTCGCCACTGAGCAAGCTTTTTAAACCAAAATATCCTACATTTCCCTCAACAGCGGGCTTGACGTCCTTGTGACGTTTTCGGTACTCGTATTCGTTGGCCTACCCTGTGAGAGTCTTGCGCTGGACAGCGCCAATTTACGAGGTCTTGGTGTTGTGAAGTTACCCGCAGTACGGCACTCCGTGCGTGACCACCGCCGCATTGCCCTTTGCTCTCCACCCCGACGAGCAGTGGTGTGGCGGCACCAAGGACGAGAAGAGAACGCTCGAGGAGAGACTGCTGGATTTTACAGTAAACAAATGGGGCAACAAAGCATTTGACTTCCTGGTACCGGCGGTCATTTGCGATCCGGCCTTCCAGGTTTGCTACTCAGGAAACCAGGTGGGTACTATTGTAGCTGTACTTCGACGACACAGAGTTGGGTTATTGTCCAGCGTAAGTTGGCCGACGAGTAGCGCCGTGTTGATCTCGATAACCTGCGCGAATGCCCACGGTACGCACTGCATACCAAATACCGGGATGTCTTAACATCCACAAATCCCGCGGCTTTCAAGACTACTCAACGTTTTGCCCTCTCGAAGGAAAGCAAAACACGTGTTCGGGGTACCATCTATTACGAGAAGGGTGAATACGGCAGCGAGTTTCGCTGCGTCGTCTGCGAGGTGCAATGCCTCAAGATGTATTTACGCAGGAGTTGTCCTATGGCGATGTTGTCAATGGAGATACGCCGAGCGTAGACCGAAGTTCAGCGGCGTCTGTTTGGGTCTGTAACGTTTTGTGAGGTCGTATACATATGTTTCAGTATCAAGTGCGAGCAACGCTTGCAATGTAGAGGTTCAATACACGCCCAACGCAAATCTCGGCGATGTTTTCGTCGCTTCCGGTCGATGACAGAATCATACACCAGGTTTAATTTAACGATCGATGCCTGACAGCCGAGCACCACTCAAATTTCCCCTCGGATGCCTCAGCCAGAAATATATCGACGCCGAACTAAACTTCGGGGCTCGACTCCCTTATCTCCCCGAGCGGGGGACCGAAGGCCGTGCCCGTGCGCACGACGCAAGCGCCGAGCCGTCGCGGTCCCGACGTTACCTGGAATATCCGGAGATGAAATTTTGAAACACCAGCCTTGATACTTACATCGTCCGGGATATTTAGCCGCCCGTTGAAATAGTTGAATTTCTACTGTGCATTAAGGAACAGCGTGGAAACGCGAATAGCCTTCCAGTGGAACTCCTGCTGCTGCTAGATTTGTCGCTTTGGGAGAACGAGTACTGGGAGAGTTTCGAGTACAGAAAACGCCGAAGGACCTATACCATTACCGGCTTATGTTGTGTACGGAGCGAAACGTTGTTGAGTATGTCGATCTCGTCCGCCGCTCTTCGTACATGATTGCAGTCTCGTGACATCGCATTCGGCAAAGTACAGCAATCGATCGATCTCGCAGTTGGTTTGTATTTGTTTTACTCATGTCATACACCAATAATTGTTGCTGCTGTACGCGCGTTCAGATACAAAGAGTACCCTTCATTATCAGGACGGTGGTGCGTGCCCACAAAATGGCGTCGTAGCAGAGGTTTAGCGCTGGGGCTGATGGAACTCAGGCTGGTACTGATACCCTTCGTTGGGTAGTTACCGGAAGATCTGTATTAAACGTGGCGGGACTAAACTAAAAATAATGGCTGATAACAATAGCCTTGTTGGAGTTTACTGTACTTGGTGGTGCTTCGAGGAGCCTTGAGGAGCAAAGAGGAGCGACAGCGTGTGGGCTGTTGGGCTTTCTCCTGTTCCCCAATGTTCAGAACTACTGAACTGTCGTTATCTCCCGCAACGTCTAAACCTACTGGGCTGTTGCCTCATGCAACAATCTAGAAGGGAGTTCTGTTCCTATTGATAGTTGTCGAACAACTTAGTCTCGTCGCTTTTTTCCGGAAGGTTCCGGTTCAAATGAACACCGTCTATAGATTACTTAACTTGGTACAACGCGTTTTATCCTGGTGTGCGTTTTGCTATTCGCAGGCCATCCTGAGCATAGCCGCCCTGCTTCTCTCTGCCGCTACTCCTGCTAGAAGCGACTACTTGTACTGAAAGTTGAATTATTCGTGTTGGCTACGTACCGAGTCTACACTTTATACCCCCCCTCATTGGCACTGCAAGAAAACTACAATACTCACCATGGCTGACGATAGCCATTACTTGATGGAATCGATAAACTTAACTTGACTACAATGCCGATCGTGGCGAACGATCACCAGTACTTGAACGAATCATATTGTGACAGTTTTGAACCAGAGACGAGTATCCGAACCATCGTGTACCACGCACAGACCTCCTTGTACGTATGCCATACTCCCTACGATATTTCCTCGTTCGCGGAATACTACAGTACGCCGCCGTTTAGTGTTCGTAGGCTTTACTTCTCAAAGGACACCAGCCGAACAGAAGTGCTAACTATGACAGTTCGCTTCTGAAACATATTCCAACCTACTGTACCATGGAGTTGTACTGCGCAAAGGGTGCATGAACAGTTGGAGACAGGCTTGTGTTAGAAAGAGGAAAGCCGTGCTATTACTGCTGGAAGCCCGCAACCGCGTCTCAAGAGAAAAGCATGCTTCAATTATCAGTTTCGTTATAGCAGGCGTAAATCTGCCCGATCAGGCGAACTTCTCAGACGTGCCCGAATCAAAGTATGCTGTTTCTAACGAGGTAGGGTTTTATCACGAAGCTGTAAGGCATTCGTTCCCGATGGTGAGCCTATTGTTGGCTTCGGTTAACGGCGGCCACCACCCCGACCCGGAACTCTATCCCTAACACTAACAAGAGGTATGCCTGGTTGGTGTGCTACCTAGTCGTTGTGCTCTAAAAAGCTCTATTTTCCGTTCGGGCACATCTAAGAAGGTTCGCCCGAGCGGGAAGATCTACGCGAACACGTGTGTTTACCAAGAAATAACACTGCTAGCAGGCAGCCACGTTTCATACAAAGGAGACGCGTACGAGCACTGCGACATAACTAACTTTTCCTTCAAGACGGTGTGAGTCCAGACGATGGGCATCTCCTCCTCATGGCCATCCGAGATGGTGATTGGTGCAGCGAACCCAGATGCTATGTCCCAGTGGCCCCAACCGATGATGATGTGGTGTTCCGGCACAGCCCCAAACGATCAATGATGATGCGGCAATTCCAGAAGGCGTTATTCCCCACCAATTCCGAAAGACGATAACGTGGACAGCTCATAAAAGACACTTCGGTGATCCCAACTTCGTTCCTGTTGCGGGGCTGCGGCGATCTCCGCAAGCCCCGGCGGTCCCATCGAACAGCAGTGCTACTGTGTTGCGATTCCGAAATATTTAAAGTTTCGGCCTTTCCACGAACTTATTATGTTCGAAGCGAGATCCCTGAAAAAGTCTTGCTCGTAGAGACCCCGCGCTCAGGCGACACCTGATGATTGCCCTTGTGGGGTGCCCGTGGGCTGCCTTCGGTTTGTCCACGGGCTACCCGTTGTCTGCCTGTGGGGTGTTCATGAGTTGTCCATGTGCTGTCCATGGGTCTGTCCATGGGTTACCCGTTGTCTGCCTGTGGGGTGTTCATGAGTTGTCCATGTTCTGTCCACGGGTCTGCCCATGGGCTACCCGTTGTCTGCCTGTGGGGTGTTCATGAGTTGTCCATGTGCTGTCCATGGGTCTGTTCATGGGCTGCCCGTGGACCGTCCATGGGCTGTCGATGGGTTTCCCGTGGGCGGCCGGTGGGGTGTTCATGGACTGCGCGTGGACTGCCCGTGAGCTGTTCGCTGCATACTATTCCCCAAGGGGTGCGCTAGACGATTCGCCAAAAAGACATACTGTAGGTCTCCCAACGACGAGCTCACGAGCTCGGTAATGTAATCGCTCCGTATTTTCACCAGGCTTGGGTGTTTGGAAGTTTTTCGTCGCCGGAAACAGCTGTAGTAGTAATCTATCCCAGCAATCGTTCGAGCGTCTCACACTTAGTCTGGTCTCCTACGCAACTCTTAGCCAGTGCTGCTGCTGCTCGTCAGCAGACGGCCAGGTCTTCCTCAGGTCTTCTCGCGCGTTTCTACAATCTATCTATGCTGGCCGCCACGGACTCTAAACACACCATTCGATCGAATTATGATGTCTTCGCGAGGAAACGAACTATCTACAGCAGAAACACACTTATATTGCTGAATTCATCAATGGCTGGGGGTCAGCATCGTTGCACACCCCGCTCGGTAGATGGACGCAAACCAGTACAAAGACAGAAGCAGAGGTACAGCAATACGTCATAGCCGCAGTATCCTCAAGTACCTACACATTGGCTACCGCTTACCGTTCGAGTAAAAGCATGCATGCCTACACGTCAGTACGATCAAACCCGTGGATATACTCGGGGACAGTCCCCAGACACCACGTGTCGGACGGGTAGACGTGAGAAGAAGAGATGGCTTTTGAATGTGTGAGAGATAGCCTATATGCTATAATACGTCTGTGTGATATGTACGAACGAGAGTATTGTGGAGATGTACCATATGTACGTGCGTGCGTATCATACAGCATGATACCAAGTACAGCAGTAAGAAAATAGGTACGTAAGGTATACCAGGTATATATACGAGTAATAGAGCGAGGGGCTGAACGACACCATCACACCAAAGTAGCTACCACACTGCGGCTCTTAGAGCAGCTGCGAATCGTTGTGACTATGGCAACAAGCACGGCACAGGGATGTGTTGTACTGCTGTGCCAACGTGCGGCGCGTAAAACCCATGTGTCGGGACACCCAGACGTAGGAAAGAAGAGTGCGGTTTGAACGTGTGGGGTAAAAATAATAGTGGGTATCAACGGCCAACTCTATGTTAACATATTTCTCTGAGCGTCAGCAAGACGAACTACTGCTGTACATGATGCTAGCCGTCCAACAATGTGTGTGTGGCATGAGCTTCAGCGTCGATTACGCATACTACTATGTCCCCAAACATAAGGTCCATGTAGACTAAATATTAACATAAACTAGCCCTTATATTGAGGACTGCGTGGGGTACACAGATATTCCAGGAAAAAACTAAGAAAAGCAACCAAAACCGCAAAAGGAAGCTACGCAACGATTTTTCAATGGGTTTGAGGTAGGTATCGCTGTGGCAGTAGTATGAGTTCAGTTGTTGTATTGTTGTTGAGCTCGATAGTCCACCATCGCGGCATTGACACCATGGATCCTCCCGAAAAATCCCAACACTTGTCATTGCCGCCTGTAGCGCAACCCCATGACTTCCATAAATGTTTTAATACGTTCAAACACAAAGCACCACCCCCCGAGTTATTTATCAACCTGCGCCCCGACCCGCTCCCCGCCCAGCCGACAAACCCCGTGTGTGCGGAGCCCCATGTGGAGTCTTGTACATTCTACATTTACACGCCTGATGTGTATCGTATGTGCCCCCTGTTCCTCCGCGGCCGGCCATTGTCGAAACCGAACGTGTTCTCGTATGCAGCAATCTGAAAAACTCAACCCACGCAACATCGACAGCCAAGAGGGATGGCGGGTTCACGGCGAGGTCAAGGTGTGTTGAAATCATGAAAGATAACTGCACCGTTAGCAAGGCCAAGTATATGCGGTGGCGCTGCTCGTTGTTTTGGCCCCTCGGTCAGAGAGGGTTCCACTGCTGTTTTGCCGATCTGTGCTACGAACTGCTTGTAGCAAGCTCGTAACGCCATTTGTTTTTGTCTTGGATCGAGCTCTTAGGAGGCGGTGGCTGGACAGGGTTTCGAACAAGATTTCCGCGTGGATTCCTCGTGTTTACCTGCAAATGCGATACTATCATGTATAGGGGGCACATTATCTTGGCTGCTTGCTAATCAGCAGTGTCATGGCAGAATCGTGATCGCGTACTGCAAGGTTGGTGTACAACAGAGCGGGCATTCGACCTCTAGATTAGGGATGCACATCGATGTAGAAATAGGTGGTTTTCCTGTGAAACGGGCAGCTGAACAGTAACAATAACGAGGATTTCGACAGGTGACACTGTCCTCTCTGGTTCCAGTAGGATGTAAAGCAGTAGGTTAAAAAACCGTCCAAACGTGGCTTCCACTGCGTCGCCATCTCCGCGACGAACGTAAACAATACGGGTCGTCTAAATACAACGCCTACGGGAAAAACAAAGGCCCCAGATATTATCTAAAACTGCAAGTCACATACATGTTGTCAGAGCTACGTTCAGCACCTGCACAAGGGTCGAGTAAATCGACCTCACACTCCCATGCGTCCCCTTTCCGAACTGCCCCGCCGTTTCTTCAGCGCGTTCTGTCGACGTACGTCGCCGTGGGTATCTTTGAAGGTGGGTTTCAATTTTGTTTCTGCAGTAGGTGCCGCTTGCAGCAAAGTCGTTACGGGGGTGTACTTCATTTACATGCATGGCCGTAGTCGTATGCCCATAGACCCTCGCATCCCTACAATCCCGGGACGGAGCATGTCGGGTTTTTACCGACCAGGCAGACATTGCTAACACCAAGCGCGAATCGCCGCGAGGTGCTGGGCGAGTCGCATGTAGGGTTTGTTACAGGGGGGGGGGGGGGTTGATCGACGTGACGAACTTATAGACGTATCGGCATCGAGAAGTGGAGTTCGAGATCTCGGCCGCATCGGGCAGTTTCGTTTCGCCGGCTGGTACCTGAGGGGACTGGTGCTACGGCAAGGGGGTAATGTATAGGTGTGCTTGCTTTTGACCTGCACAGATGCACTCGGCCGAGTGACTGCGTTACTGCGTTGCACTCAAAACCGTTTTTTTTTTGTCTTTTTGTTGTTCTATATGCACTGCCATTGGAGATTTTGTTGCGTAACGCGAACGCACTATGTTTAAATCCAATTTTCAGTCTGATCCGGGGCCACTCGTCCGAGTGGCCAAAACCCAGTATTGAAAATGTGGGTACCTCTCCTATCGTAGCACCAGTCAGGGTGTGCGTTTGGCATCAGAACCCCATGTATTGAGATCGTGTCAAGAAAAAGGAGGATCCTAGTAGTAGCATAGAGGGGCTACACAACGGAGTAGTACCGGTGCACGTCTGGTGTTTCCAAGTCGGTGAACCGCTAGGAAGATGTCGCAGCAGTTGGCGACGAGAACGGTCTCTTCCTGGCAGCCTTTCAACAGACGATATCAAACGCGATATTGTTTTTCGGAGGAGAGTGATTTTCACAACGCCACTGACAATGCACTCCCGACGGTTTCACCAGAACGAAACCGTCGCCCATCTAATCTACACATGATATGTATGCCTTGCGCGCCCGGTAGAGTTGTCAGGGGGCGAAAGAGGGGGACGCGACCCGGAAATACTTGCTGAAAACCACACAGGTGTCCAGGAACCCCCTATTGTATGATGTAGGCATGAAACACCCTTATGAAGACGTTGAACAATACAGCAAAACTCCACAACGTGTTTACAATATCTCAATTCGGCACGCTTTATGGTGTGTGGTGTGCTACTACTGTACATGCTTCAACGTTTCTGTTACGCCCACATTCTTCACAGGGTGGGTCTCGGCCCCCTGTTTAGCACCACACTACCAAGCAATCTGCTTTTTACTCACATGCTTTTTTAGGAGCAGCGTTGGTCGGCCATGCGCTCAGCAGTACACCCTCCCGTATAGGCATCGCGAAGATGTCCCATTACGCCTTTCTGCAGTGTCTTCAAACGCCCCGTGCCCCCCGCCCCACCCCCGGCCTGTCCGTTTTCTCACCGTGTGTCAGAATGGGAGCTGTCGATGCGCCTGTTCAACGCAAGAGTGACCACCCCATTGCACGATTGGGATGCCGACGTGGCGATCAACCCGGGGACCCGGTCTGTCGCGAGGAAGAATCTGCTGGCGTGGGCTCACTCGAACCCCGACCTCCACAACCTTCTCGCCGCGGACATGCTGCTGTACGACTACGCTCTCGCCCTCTTCCGGCAGCAGACGGCAGAAAGCCTAGGCGTAGAGTGGGCGTGATGCTGAACAAGGTTCGGCCGTAGCGTGGATGCACCTGGTACACGAAAAGGTGGAAACCCCCCACCATTTTGGTGGGTTCCTCTAGTTCAGCGTGCTGGGGGACCTTCCTTGTCGGGGAAAAGCCTTGGTCGTCGGTGTTGTGTGTGCCGTATTTAGAGGAAAAGCTGCGAGGCATGGAAAGCCATATGTTGACCCTCCGATTAGGGAGGAGAGGTTCGGGGGGCTTCGGTAGGCTTCGTTAGGGTTGGTTACGGAGGCACACGATATCGTGTTGGTTTTGCCAACTACTGTAGTATAGGTTGATGTAATGGGGAAGCTGTAATCCGGGAGGATTGGGTCGTATGTTGTATGTTGGTAGTTGCGATACGATGATATACATGCTCGGTAGAATAGCTACTCGTTCCCCCCCGCCCCTGATGCTAAACGGAAAATTCCTGTGAAGCAATAATTAATGCGATACGATAATGTTCGATAGAATAGTGACTGCCACCCCCGCCCCCCTTCCGCCCCCGATGCCGAACGGAAAACTCCTGTGAAGCACTATTGGATTACGCTATGGGTTTGCAGTATTGAGCACCTCTATGACAGGTGAAGATTTACGACAAAAACAAATGACGGTGTGTATCTACGGCGTACGGCAGTACAACTGCAGTACCTGGCACGCGTGCTACTACGTTGTACCGGTACATGTTTTGGTGTATGGTGTACGGTAGGTATATGGAGTTGTGTGGCCCGAAAACCAAGTGCTTTCGGGAACCGAAAACAAACGTTGTGTTTTGTGTGGTCGTTTTTTTGTTTTTGTCGGGCGAGATTTGTTTCTGTCGGGTTTTCGGTTGCCGAAAAGCAATCGAAACCGGAAAACTGGCGCTGTTTGTTTCGGTCGAATATTGTTTCCCTGTCCCCTTCGCCCACAAGGCCTATATTTCCTGCGTGGAAACCCCCTCTAGTTATGTATGGACACACGGTGGGCACGCCCAGTCCGTTTTCATGCGCTCCTTTGCCTTCTGAACGGGCGTGCTTTGCCTACGACATGTATCCATGCCCACAACCCCCCCCTGAATTACGTCGAGTTCGTCATGATGCAAGCCGTAAGTTTTTTATCCACGTCATGTCTACTGTAGGCTTTGCAAGTATTTCTACGTTTTGACCACCAAATCATTCTTGTACCCACGATACTTTGCTCTGTACTGCCGAACGTGCTGCTTGCATGATATGCCGCTACTATTAATAGTAAATGCCGTACTCCTAGCTTGTTCGTAGGTATACGAAGTATGTAGCTACTTCGTATTGCTTACTGTTGATTTTATAAGAAAGCGTGCCGGTCTGGCGCAGCAGCCGCTACAGGAAGGCCGCTTAGCACCATACACACGATCATGTCGTCACATGTTACCAACGAACGCACACCGAACCTATCGAAATGTTGACTATTCGACTGGTTTCGACGAGCAGAAACCGACCGAGATATCGACAGAGAAGTGCCCGGCTAAGGCTATCTTTGGTTTTGCAATATAACCGACCGAAACTGACCGACATTTTCAGTGAAAACCCGACAAACCGACCGAGCCGTTTTCGGTTTCGGTTCACAACCCTGAAGGCGGTACCACAGAGTGCCTGCAACAAGGTTAGACGGAGTATGATAAAAAAAAAAACATCCCACTGACGTATGGAAAATTCTGAGAAAATTCTGGGAAAACGAAGAGGGAAACACGAACAGATCTGGATATGCACGTAAAATAGGTACAGTAATACCTGCTGCTGTGTGAAATTTCAGCAAACATTGCACACTTCGGGAAAATCATGATCTAGATCATCTACAGATATATCATGATCTAGATCATCTACAGATATATCATGATCTAGACCATCTACAGATAGATCAGGATATTGATCATCTACGGATAGATCTTGATCTAGATCATCTAGTTAATCACCTGCCGTTGAGAGAGGTTGTGCAAGGTCTGCATAGTACAGATCCGCTGCCCAGGATGCGTGTGCTAGATCGTGTAGATTGTACGGGTCCTACCCGGCAACATGAGCTAGATCATACAGATCATACAAAATTCAGGAGAATACCTGCCTTAAATTATCTAGATCGTGAAGGTCCGTATGAGCTGCATGATCTGTATGAGCTGTATAATCTGTCGAGCTGTATTGGTACCTAGGGCGGCACTCTAAACATTGGCGCTCTTACAGCCAACTATGGTTTTGATATTTGGGTTTTGCTTTTGAAGTTTGAGATTCTGTTTTTGGTGCACTTGGTATTTGGTACGTTTTCGGATTCGGATTGCCTTTTTGTGTGTAGTCGGTGGTTTCTATTGAAATTGGTTCGTTTTGGCTTGTTTTGATCGTGGGGGTGTTTAGGTTCGTTGGGGTTGCAACCGCTGGATGCTACATTTACGTTTTGAAAGGTATTGCTTCTGGGATGGCATGCACGTACAGCATCATGACAGCAGTGCCGCGAACAGGGAGGATGTTGGGTTTACGCGTAGCTGATGCGTGCGCTACGTGTAACTGCAATTGATCTACTTATGATACGTTGCGGCGAAGTTTAGTTTACCCGAAGGGAACGAAGATGAACATGCGAGATTCTTCTATCGGGTCCCAGGTTGATTACTATGAGAAAGGGACGTTCACTACGAGTCTCCACAATATTTATATATATATATATATACATATGTTCTGTTTATATTCCCATCGCCTCATGGCTGTTCCGGGGCTCACGTCTTGAGTAACCAACCTGTGCACGTGTTGAGCCAACACATGAAAGCGCTAAGGGTCTGGTATCGGTTCAATGCCGAGACAACGAAACGGTCGGTCGGGTGTCTGTGCATCAGGTTTGGTACATCTTACGCGTATGTGCACGTAAGAAATATGTACTTCGTGAGACATCAGAGTGGTATCGGGATGGCTTGTGGACTAGATATACGCTGCCCGCTTGTGCGTTCTGTACGTGCATGCGTGAGGCAGCTGTCGCGCGTCTTGCGCGACGCTTCCGGCATCAAGTACGGTCACACTGCTTCAAACAAGATGCGGTATGTATACACTTACAGACAGTGCGCGGGGTTGTCCTCGTGCGGTTTCCAAAGAGTATTCTCTTAACGTGGGAGACCGCGAAGCGCGCAGAGGAGGACACGAAGAAAGGAGTACGGCAGCATAATCTCGGAGCACAAACGATTCCCGCCCACATTCTTCCAAGGCTATTGTGTCGTGTATACTATATTCTAAACCAAGCAATTCCCGGGGGGGGTTACGTATATCCCTTCCTAGAAATCCCGTTCCCGCGCACACGAGTCCCACGGAAGTACTCGTTTCCTGTTCCCGCACAAGCTTGTCTCTTGAACAAATCCAACCAATAGAGGTACATCCACATTTCTGCTGCGTGGATCTCGCCGTTCTGCTGTGTGGCATTGGTACTGATCAGATAAAGTCGATTCCCCTGAAACAGTTGATATCCCGTGGGCATTATTATGTCCGGTTCCCGCGGGTTTATACCGTTCTGTAATCCCGTTCCCGTACTCTTGTTCTCGCAGAAGCGACAAAACGATGCCCGCGCACATTCCTCAAAGGCTGTTGCGATGTGTCTTCCCAAAACACGGGGACACGATGTAAACATCTCCGTCAAAGTAACCAAAAAAAAAAGAACTGCAACAAACGCCCATTCCAGCGAAATCGTGTTGTCCGTTTCAAACAGCACAGCGGGGGGGTGGGACTTAGCGGGAACGGCTTGTCTCTGTCTCAGCTACCCCTGCTCCTGGCCTCACTGTCGACGCTAACGTTCCGCCGATTATTGCAGTTGTTGCAGTCAGTCGTGCTTGCTGGGCGTGGTGTCATAGTGCACCCTTTTCGTCCTTATTGTTGGGGAGGCGTTCCTAAAAGAGGGTTTACCTTTGAAGAGGAATGCTTGCACTCTCGCGCAGAAGAGCTCTGGAGAGGCAAGACGCCGGCAAAAATTGAATCTAACTCGGGCGAGTGGTCAATAATAACCGGAGTTACCCTCCGCAGTAGTCGGGGTTGCCCCATACCGCCTACTCTGTATGCTGAATCCGTAGCCGTAAGACCAATGTCTCTTCACAGTGGACTACAAAAGTGACTCGAAAACAAATGAATACATGAAACCAAATGAAAAGGAGGCGCGAAAGCAATGGATATGCGGGTGGTGTTCCAGACGTGTACTGCGTTGTAAGACAGGATGTCGCTTGTTTTTCTAGTGATTGCGTTTACTCGCGGAGGAGAACCGAAGCGATAAAGGTACACTCTTAGGAATGCAAGAATCTTCGGCTGAAGTCTGCCGCTCACCACGCGAACCCAACACCTTGATGTTGTATGCGTTGGAAGGAGTGTGTGTGAGCAGAAAAAAAGGTAGTTTTGCGTAGGAATGCGGAGTTTGTGGAGGCGTGATTGGGGTTCGGGTTGTGAATGAGAGTAACGGGAAATCAGTGTACAAACAGTCTATCAGCCAAAATACCTCGTGTTGCACCAGTCTCGTTTACGTGGCATACAAGAGCGAGGGCACCCGCGAGAGTGTCAGAGTAGAACTTCAGGGAGAAGGCAGAGCCGGCACGTCGGTGGTTGCTTGGCTAGGCACGGAGGATAGCGTAACGACAGCGCTCTGCTGTACGCGATAGCAGCGCCAACTTGAGTTTGATCGACTTTTTCATCAACGTTCTCAGGTTGCGGTTGGAAATCTTCTCGCGAGCTGACAAGCGTCAACCCGGGTGGCGCTGCAAGCCGTGGCGACGCCCCATCCGAAGGCGGGTCGGCCGGCTCGTCCTCTATCGTCGACGCGTCGGCCGGGGCCGGGGAAGGCGCTGAGGGTCTCGGAGGCACCGCGAACCCAGTTCCGGGCGTCGCGACTTCACCAGCGGCGGCGCAGCCGCCTCCACTCGCAGCAATTTTACAGCAGGTGGTCGTGAGCTCCCAGGCGGTAGCGGCAGGCCACCACGCCATCATCGCCCGCTTGGACGCGCTCGAGCACGCCCAGGGGAACCTTCAACCACCGGGCCTACAAAACCTACCGATCGCAGCCCAACCCGCGGGCCCCGCGCACGTTGCGGTCCAGCTGCCGCCATCGGCCCCCGGACCGCTCGAAGTTCCACCGCAGCAGGCTCCAATCGACCCCAGCCAGGCAGCCGCCGCCGCTGCGGTCATCAAGGCCAACGCTCGGGTCGCGGCCGAGCTGTGGCGGGCTTTGGCGGGAGTCAAGCTATTTCTGGCTCGCGGAAGCTTCAGCGTGGCGGTGGGGCTGTCCCCGGAGCTCCTGGAGTTTATCCTCAAGAAGGTCGCGGGTATCTCCGCTCCCGTCGCAAAACGGCTGCAGTGTTTATCGGGTTTCGTGGTGGAAGAGTTTCCCCCCCCGGCTCCTAGCGCGGGAGACCCCCGAACAGATGCCCGCCGAGGTGCGCTTCGGTACCTTCATCGCTGCCCTCATGGCCGTCCTCGAGTACAGCATTGGAAGTGCCCCCGCGATCTGCAAGGCCTGTGTAGCGTATTTGAAGAACGCATTTGAAGCGGTGCACGTGCTGGTGCTCGGCTACCTGCAGTTCCACTACATGATCCTCGCCCCCTACCCCAGCCTCGTACGCGCGGATCTCCTCGACGCCATCAACGCCGGGCTGGACGAGTGCATGCACATCATCGTCCGGGCAAGCGGGTATACTGAGGCAGGCCCACCCCAGCGCCACCCCCCCNGACAGACAGACAGACAGACCGACAGACAGACAGACAGACAGACAGACAGACAGACAGACAGACAGACAGACAGACAGACAGACAGACAGACAGACAGACAGACAGACAGACAGACAGACAGACAGACAGACAGACAGACAGACAGACAGACAGACAGACAGACAGACAGACAGACAGACAGACAGACAGACAGACAGACAGACAGACAGACAGACAGACAGACAGACAGACAGACAGACAGACAGACAGACAGACAGACAGACAGACAGACAGACAGACAGACAGACAGACAGACAGACAGACAGACAGACAGACAGACAGACAGACAGACAGACAGACAGACAGACAGACAGACAGACAGACAGACAGACAGACAGACAGACAGACAGACAGACAGACAGACAGACAGACAGACAGACAGACAGACAGACAGACAGACAGACAGACAGACAGACAGACAGACAGACAGACAGACAGACAGACAGACAGACAGACAGACAGACAGACAGACAGACAGACAGACAGACAGACAGACAGACAGACAGACAGACAGACAGACAGACAGACAGACAGACAGACAGACAGACAGACAGACAGACAGACAGACAGACAGACAGACAGACAGACAGACAGACAGACAGACAGACAGACAGACAGACAGACAGACAGACAGACAGACAGACAGACAGACAGACAGACAGACAGACAGACAGACAGACAGACAGACAGACAGACAGACAGACAGACAGACAGACAGACAGACAGACAGACAGACAGACAGACAGACAGACAGACAGACAGACAGACAGACAGACAGACAGACAGACAGACAGACAGACAGACAGACAGACAGACAGACAGACAGACAGACAGACAGACAGACAGACAGACAGACAGACAGACAGACAGACAGACAGACAGACAGACAGACAGACAGACAGACAGACAGACAGACCACAGACAGACAGACAGACAGACAGACGAACAGCCAGACACACAGGCAGACAGACATGCAGACAGACTGACAGACTGACAGACCGTCAAACAGAGAGACATTGTGTTCAAATAAAGTGATCAGTGGAAGATCTCGACCTACCATCATAGGCACAGCTCGACCTTTCAGACTGAACAGCGGGCCAGATACCCCACTTCTAGCTAAATCGGGATAGAACCAAGGTCGCAGAAGTTTGAACCAGCAGGCGGGGTACGAGTAGAGGGCCAGTTAAACCCCCTTCGGTCGTATATCGCGGCAGTACCGCTTACGCCGAACGCTTCTACCACTCGCACCCAGAAGCGAGAGTAGCGGGCCAGTCAGCTCCCTCCCGTTTTATTTTCAGCGCGACTCGTCAGTTGCGTTTTCCGCGGAAGGCTCGCTCAGCAGCAGGAGCAGGGGGTCAGATACCCCTCTGTTCAGGCACGCGTCGTCAGTAGCGAGCCCGTCGAATATGTGTTTTTATTTGTTTCCGTGGGGCCGTCCACCCGCTTGTATTTCGGTTACAACCGACAGACCCCACAGCAAGCAGTCGTTGGGTTCACGCCGCCAGTCAGCACGGGAGACCAGTATATCAACGTCGCACGTTTGTATACCTACACAATGCAGGACCGAATGCCCGGCTGGGGGAGCAGTGCCGGGTCGGCACCCCGAGACAGCAGTTAGGCAAGAACACGTCTGATCGGGTCGGTACGCGGATGGGTAGCGGGTCAGCACGCGCGCGGCTTCCTGATGGAGAGTGGCGCCGTCGACCTCAGAACGCAGATACAGTACAGAAGTGGCACGCAGCTAGAGCAAGTCTGGGCAGAAACAACCTTGACGCGAAGACCAGAGAAGACCTGTTCCACCGTTTAGCCGGCCTTTGCACGACCCTGATGAGACAGCATCGAGGAGCCGTGGCGAACGTGGCCCGATCGTTGGGGGGTTCCCTGGTGGCACCCCCGATAGACCCCGTCCAGATACAGAGGTATTTCGGCGACCTACAAAGATACAGTGCCATAGACGAACTTATCACGATAGTCACCGGGGGGGTCCCGGTGAACGCAGCAGCAACCAGAGCAGAGTTAGACCACGCAATTCTATACGGCAATCACCGCAGCGCCCACGCGCATCTACCAGCAAATCTTGGCGAAACTTGGCGAAGACGTTAGACTCGAAAAATGCCTAGTGATCCACAAGTCGTGCGCACACGAATTCCCGAATCTGAGGGTGTCGCCTTTAGGGGTAGTTGTCACCCACAAGGTCCGAATAATCAATGACTTCTCGTTCGAGTCGCAAAACCGAAAGAAGAAGGGAGGGCTGAACGGAGACACAGATCCAGACGCCGTTCCCCCTTGCTTTTGCGCAGAAGCCCTCCCCGAACTCCTTTCGGGGGTCGTGCGTCTGAGACAAAAGTATCCCGCAGAGCGCATTCTGATGAGCAAGGTAGACGTATCAGACGCGTTTCGGAACGTCAGGGTAGACCCAGACCACGCCCACAATTTCTGTTACACAGTCGGGGACCTGGTCGTAATCGACTTTCGGCTGAAATTTGGGTGGTCGGGGTCCCCAGGTTACTGGGGGGTCATGGCCGCAGCGGCCGAACACTCACATTGTCATACTACGTTACAATCAGCCCGAGTACTTAGCGAAGGGAAATCTATTATGGCGCACGTTAAGGTCGTCGACCGTTGGGAAGAAGGATTACCCACCCCGGTACCCGTCGACGCCAAAATCCGAGCACACGATAGGGGGGGGAAGTTAGATGTCTTTTTTGCGGCCGTGTACGTGGATCATTACCTGATGGTTAGGGTGCAGCACGCTGATGACGACAGGACGGCCCTAACCACGTCGGCCTCCCTCGCGTCTGAGCATGTCCGTTTATTCGGACCCGGTGAAGAGGGCGCGATCCCGATCCTCGCGCCCGAGAAGAGCACAGACTGGGACACCACGATAGACGCGCTCGGTTTCACTGTCAACTCGCACACCTTGAGAATCTCGATTACACGCGAAAACGCCGAAGTGATTAAGAGACTGCTATTCGATCACTGGCCCGCAAACAGACGCCAATCAAAAGCAAAAGAGGTGCTCAGCATCGCGGGCAAGTTATGGAACCTCATGTACGTAGTCAGAGCCGGCAGATATTTTGTGTGGAGGCTCTTGCGCCTTACCGGTCTACACGAAGCGGCCGGCAGAAAACATCAGAACCATACAGTACGCCTGGGCCATGAGTTCCACGCTAACTTCATATTTTGGAAGTGGGCCATAGATCATGAGCTCCTGCACGTAGGGGACGCGCTGGGCGTCCCCTGTTTCTCGATTATGAAGCGCCTGGCCGAGAGGCCCTACTTGTCGGACGCTACTTTCGAAGCGGTGGGCGGTTACTGTGTAGAAAGAAAGGTGTATTGGCGACACGACCTTCCGACGGACATGACGACCGAGTCAAAGCGTTACGCCGACCGACGCGAAACCTGTACCAGTACAATCAACCTTCTCGAGCTTCTCGGGATGGTCGTAACGGCCTGGGTGATGCTGGGGTTAGCAGGCGACAGGCCCACATCCGACGGCGACCCGGTCTCGATGCGCGGTGACAACATGGCTGCAGTGTCGTGGGTCAATCGATGCAGGGGGGCAAAGGACGAACAAGAATGTCTACTCATGAGATCGCTCGGCCGACTTGAAATTCAAGGTCGGTGGATCCACCTCGCCCGGCACATCCCCGGTGTCGAGAATACTCTCGCAGCCAAAATATCGCGGTGGCCACGGGCCGAGTTGGGTAAAACGGTCAGGGAGCTGACCAACTCGAACGAATGGTCAGAACAGGCGATCGGAAACCAAGAGGTAGGAACAACTCCATGTCGTGCTCGGAACAAACTGTATCGCCCACCGTCACGACGATATATTATGGAACCTCATAAAAACCGGAACGGACGACGCGTGATTCGCTCGCGCGGTCGCGCGTCATCGGGACGACCCGACCTGCAAAACACTGTTCGTCCTTACTGCACCGTGATACCCACTCAGGATCAGGCAACTAGGAGGAGGTAGCGCGTTTGGTGGAGGCCCTGGCCTTGGGGTCCGTCGGGGAAGCACTCCGAAAAACTACGCTGGCAAGTGGAACGTCTGGGTGCAGGAAAGAAAGGCGCAGGGAGAGGGGCCGTGGCTGCACACTCTGGTGGACCCGGACCAGGTCCTAGGCGAGGTGTTGGAATTAACGGCGTGTAGGTGGTTTGTGCATAACAACCAGCAGTCCACTGTGAGGGGGTACTTGGCCGCGATCAAGTATTTTCACAAGATGTACGCTGGTTGGGAGTTGCCCATGTCCTATTGTATGATAACAGCCGTAAGAAAAGAGGTCGATCGAGCGCACGGAATGGTGCCGGGGAAGGTACCCGTCCGGCTGCCGTTGACCAGGTCCATTTTGTCGCAAGGGAAGCTAGTAGTGAACACCAGGGTAGACGACGAACGTGTCATGTGGCTGGGCCTCGCGTTGTCGTATTTTCTGTTGTGCAGAGCGTCAGAGCTGCGGGCGTACGCAAACGGAAACGTGTACCCCGAGTTCTGTCTGACGCGAAATCGCCTAACCTTTTTTCGGGGAGAAGAGCAGGTAGCGCTCGAAAACCGATCGAGCGCGAGCGCAGTGCAGGTCCGTTTCTTGGCGTCGAAAAGCGACCAGAAACGAGAGGGATGTACGATCACTCGGACGAGGGTGGCGGACGGGGCGGTAATCGGGCAAGGGCCGGCGGGCGCTTTCGAAGCACTGCTGGAACTTTTTAAGTGTGCACCCCTAGCTGCCGGGGAAGGCCCCGTTAACCGCATGGCTTACACCGCAGAGATGGAGAGTGTTCACACAAACGGAAGCGGTAGAAGCGTTGAAGCTAATGGTGGGAAGTAGCGGGGGAGACCCTGTGCAGTACGTGTTGCACTCGGGCAGAATCGGGGGCGAGGACGACTCAGTTGGTGGCGCACGGGATCTCGGAGCTGCAGGTCCAACGGGCAAGGCACAGAGTCGGTATCTCCCGCCCTCGCGAACACCTAGCAATAGGTACAGGGCTGGCCTTATGGTGTTGTAATTACTTAGCCCCGCAAGGGAAGGAGCGGGGCATACGTTTTCGGGTTAGCCCGATACCCTATTAAGTCTTCGTGGGGGGGATTCTATGTTTTTGGGGTTTCTTTGTTGGCGTTAAACATTAACGGTTCGCCTCACGGCGGCTATGATAAGGGGGTGGAGCGGCTTGCCCCAACACTCGCAATTCGTGCTGGCAGCGGTCCTGCCGGCATTGCGAAAAAGTAATAATCCACCATTCTTGAGCCGTAGACAAATGTAGTTTTACGTAGGAATGCGGAGTTTGTGGAGGCGTGATTGGGATTCGGGTTATCAGTTGTGAATAAGAGTAACGGGAAATCAGTGTACAAACAGTCTACCGACCAAATACCTCGTGTTGCACCAGTCTCGTCTATGTGGCATACGAGAGCGAGGGCACCCACGAGAGTGTCGGAGTAGAAGTTGAGGGAGAAGGCAGAGCCGGCACGTCGGTGGTCGCTTGGATGGGCACGGAGGATAGCGTAACAGCAGCGCTCTGCTGTACCAGTACGGGACAGCAGCGCCAACTTGAGTTTGATCGACTTTCCCACCCACCCGCCCGCCCTGTCGCTCAAGAGAGGGGGGGGGTTAGGTTGCAACAAGTCGTGACGATTATTTGCTGTGGTAATTACTTAGCCCCGCGAGGGAAGGAGAGGGGAATACGTTTTCGGGTAAGCCCGATACCCTATTAAGTCTTCTTGGGGGGATTCTATGTTTTTGGGGGTTTCTTTGTTGGAGATAAAACATAACGGTTCGCCTCACGGCGGCTGTGATAAGGGGTTGGGGCAGTGATGGAGATCGGGATTGAATTGCGGTGAAAAGATCGCGACCTTTTGGAAAATCTCGAGATTGGATTAGCGGTTTTGGCAGCCGACCTATCGATCTAGATTGAGAATCGGAGATCGGTCGATTCAATCTTTCAATCTAGACATTTTGGATCCCGCCCAAATAACGCCTTGTCATATCATTGGAAACGTTCCAAAAAACGCACCCTCACGCTCTACACCCCACACAAACCAACTGACAAGCACACACATCAACCAAAGGCAAACCTTTGCCGCCGAACAAGAAACAACCTGCTGTGAAAATAGGTCTCACGAATAAGAAACAACCTGCTCAGAAAATAAGGCCCACGTTGGGAAGGACCTTAAGAAATTTGGAATAAGAAACCACGCTCAGCGGCGAGTGCTCACTAAATCCTACTGGTACGTATTAGCATGTCTCTATACTAATAGTGTTAAGTAAGGTTAAGATTCTAAGGCTTGCTCAGGTTAGGTGTTTCTTTTTGGCGGGCCCATACTGTATACCAGGTATACCGCACGCCGGCACTCATCTAAGGTCTACCTCGGACATGGTGAGCATTCTAATGTCTCTCGAGGCGGCTGATGGCCTGAGCTTTGCACCCAGTGCTTCGACACCAGATATGTATATATATATATATAAATGTGTGTAGATAGATGCCTTCTTGCTGTAACGATGTTGCTTGTTGTGTTTTATGTATGGAGGTGGTAAGCCAGTATCAAATACGAAGCCTCTTGGGGTGCAGCACAGGGCACATCAGAAGAAAACGTGCAATAAGAAAGGCAGGCTCGGATTACAAAGAAAATAGGAAAACCGAGAGTCGTTATACAGTACTCTCACAAGAAACCTTAAATCGGGCTCAGGCTGATTCTTTTATTCTAGGCGCGCGCGAAAGCTCACTTTCTCATGTTGCACTTTCTAGTTTCGATCCCCGACAAGACGTTTTCCCTACAGTAAGTACCATTAATACAGCACAAGACACCTAATGCGAAACAGAAAGTCTGGTCCAGGCTGGAGTGGTTTTTCGAGAGACGGTGTATTCCACACAAATATCAAGATGTTATAACGTCTCCCGAATTTCATATTTATCTCGAAATCTTAAGCCTGTTTTTCTAATTATCCTGTTTATTTTTATTAAATAGTTAGGTGTCCTGTACTTCTGTAGTCCAGGGCGTAAAATAGGCGTCCTACTCGTGGTGCGGGCAGCGCACCACGAGCCCGAGGCCGTGGTGCGCCCCCCCCAGGCGCCCCCGGAGGGCCCCTGAAGGGCCGCCGGAGGTCGTTTTTGTTCACCATATATACGTCAATATACTCAAAAAGTGCGTCAAGCCCGCTCGGTTTAGCTGTTTGAGGCCTGCTTCGTCCTCAGGCATGCCATATAGAGCATCTACGAGGTCCTTTAAGTACTAATGTTGTAGCGAACGAAGGATCAGGGTCTGAGTATCTACGAGAGAGAGCGCGGGCGTGCCCCATCCTCTCTGACTCCTCTCACCACCACCTCTAGACTCAGATGTGTATCGTTCTGCAAGTTCGATTGCCCAGAAAGCGACCCTTCTACAAAACATCACTCTTCTGGGGTTTTATCATCGTACTGCTGCTGTATACTACAACAGTAATACTACTGCTGACTGAAGTATCGATGTCGACGCGACTATGCTCTCGCGGAAGCTACGCATCGTGCCGGGAGGTGTACGAGTGCTCTGTCTCGTGTACTAGTATCATACCTGTCAGTATAGAAGTCATGGTACATGGTATACCTCGTGGATGCTGTCGTGCATGGGTGGATGACGGGTTGTGTTTCGGCGTACGATGCGCGACTGGTACTCGTAGTTGAAATCGATCGATAAAGCGGCACAACGGATACATACATTGTTGAACCGTAGGATGTTATCAATTGATTCGTCGAAACGTAACTACGGCGGTACTCGTCGTACATACTGCTGTTCTTGCTGTACGCTGTACCAGAAAACACAGCTTTTACGACGGGGACCAGTCTGGCAAAATTTTAACGTCACGGGAGCCGCGCAATACTTATGAAACTCCTGTTCTGGCAGGTTCTGGAGACAACTTTTACGAGAATCCTCGGTAGACATCGGTCGACAAACCCAACGACCCCGCCATGAACTCTGGACAGATCACGCTGGTTAAGGGCTCCGACCCATCCTAGTGTCACAGTGCTCACACCTTGGTCGATGATATGTGGCGTGGGCCGGCCAGAGGTCTGGCAAAACAATATTTGACCTCTGGCTGCCTCTGGTGTGTAGAAAACAGACGATAAAAATTATATGTTCCTCTCCGATGGCAAAAAGTCATTTTTTTGAAGGTTTGGACGAAGACCATAGGATGCCGTGGCAACCACTCGCCCCCTAGACTACGGATCGTAATGATACCTTCTAAGCCGTTATGTACATGCACTGGCCTTGCCCGGTACGAAGTGGGTTAGTCGTGGGTTGAGCCTATGTGTCATTAAATCTATGATAAAGTTCGACGGTGTGATACACCATCATCAGTATACCATCGCCATGTACGTATTATACGATACATCTTGCCATAGCGCTTTTCTCTACTTCCTAAATCACCGATCGGCACACTATCTACTCGTACATACGTGGATCTATGGGTATATTCGTGTCGTACATACCAGACAACACATGCGTCAAGTACTGGAACGGGGCTTCTCTATGGAAGCCCTCTGATAGGAGCTTCGACGGTTGCACGAGGAAGCTCACAAAACGATCTATGGGTATATTCGTGTCGTACATACCAGACAACACATGCGTCAAGTACTGGAACGGGGCTTCTCTATGGAAGCCCTCTGATAGGAGCTTCGACGGTTGCACGAGGAAGCTCACAAAACGTGATTTTCGATTGTGCGAGAGATATTTTGTTTTTATATGTTTAAAAAAAACAAGTTGGTATTAAAGAACAATACTATAATGAAGTTTAAATTGGGCATTACACTGTCTATAGGTATAATAGATGTATTAAATAAAATTATTATAAATACGTCAGCTGTGAATTCAACCGATTGAATAGTAGATACTCAACTTTGCGAGCTGCGTAGAATTTTTGTTCTATGTGTTATTTGTGGTATTGGTGTTGGAAGGCGTGTGGGTGAATAGGCAAACACACAGAAATGTGCCAAGTGTCAAAAGCGTATTGCGTCATCGTGGGCATTGGACTAGTCTAGGTGTATCAACACCTTGGTGAGACTCTTAAGGTGGCACTGCCGATCCTGTGCTGTGACAGGCCCATGGCAGTCCTCTCATGGCAGTGCCATTGCAGTGTCATGGCAGTGCCAATGGCAGGTGTTCGTCCAAAGGGAGGGCCATAAAAGCCTACCAGGTATGCGGCAATACCATGAACGCCCATGTATGGCAGTGTCATGGCAACGTCGTGGCACTGAGGTTGAACTCATGGCGGTGCCATACATAGCACTGTCATAGGAAATATCAGATAGTGTCGTGCCACCGAGGTGGACAACTCAGATAATGTGCATCGCCGAACTGGGGGAAGGGGGCGCGTCTCGTAGACACGAACCAGGGAACGCATACTGCGATGTGATCAATTGGTGGAGCTAGAAAACTTCACGGGCGGTACGAAGGCCAATTGATATCGAGCGGTGTCACAGGCAAGTCGCTCTACACGAAATATCTTGCACGCTACGAGTACAGGCGGGTGACACCACCCTGATCTTGTCAATAGCTGGGAGATTCGCTGTTATTTTGTCCCGCGCATCTAATGCCGGGTACCTGATATATGTGTTTCTTTGGAGAGCGTTCCTTGACGAATATTGCTCGGTAGTTCCTTCGCAAAAGTCAACTACCAAACGTGTTTGAAAAACCTTGTTTTGTCCGTGAGGGCTATCGGCTGACGACAGGCTGATACTATCCGTGATCTGCCGCCGCACCGAGTACTTTCTAGTGTGGCTTGGCGAACCTTTCGGCATAGCGTCTGTGTGCTTTGGTGTCCTCGCAGTGGAGACAAAGCAAAGTTAGATTATTGCAGCTAACCGTAGTCCGAAGAGACAGTATTACTACTTGTTTCGGTTTGGCCTCAACGATACCACGGCAGAGCAGACGGGGTGCCAAACCATGATGAAGGGGTGTCTATAGGTTCACCCCAACAACCGGTTTTGAGGAAACTTGAACGGTAAGCAATCCGCGCGGTACGTGTATACAACGAAAAAACGCTGGGGGACACAAAATGGGGCTGGAAATGTACAAAATTATATTGGGTAGCTATTTTGAACTCTGTGAGTCCAAGCCCAATTTGGACCCACTCACCCCCTCCCTCCTGACATCGCATGGACCTTTGTTGTCGAGAATGAAAAACCGACCGAGATTGATGTCACACCACCACCATCATCGGGTTTATTTCGGGTTAACCTCAAAACACTTCGGATACGATGGCTGAATAGTAGACGGAGCAACGACAATGCCACCGTGCTACCATCCCCCAACCTCCCCCCCGCGGACATCACGAAGTGTAGAATATAATTTTCCATCGGGCACAGCAGTCAGTCTCTCCGCCAACTGGACAGGATCAGCCAACTCAGGCCTTGGTCTTTAGCTAGATGATGAAAACGATCATAAATGTGGCGTTTTTGAGGTGAAAGTGTGCCTTGATTTCGCCCGCTGCGCAACCACTGGTGCTGTTGCTGCTACTGCTGTTGGTACTGCTGCTGCTGCTGCTGCTGCTGCTGCTGTTCGGGCGGAACGGAAGTCGTGCACAGCAGTCACCGCAGCGGAGCGTGGCACAGAGGGCAATGGCTTCGCTTTGCCAGCTCAGCCTCGACGGCGAAGTGCCGACAGGTCTTGCACATCAGGGCTCCTCCTCTCGATGAAATCGCCTGCACAGTGCGTGGCAAAACCGGGGACAGAGTACAAGGAACCGTAAAACCCCTACCCTATTGGGCTGCAGTGTCGTGATGGGGACAAACCACTTGAAACGTTGGGCTGAAAGTATTTTTTTATGTACAGTCCAGAAACAAAAGGGGTAAGGGCATTAGGAGGCATACACGGGAACCCACCAAGGATAAACAAGGACAATAGGCGGCGGGGGTGGGGTCGGGGCGGTCGGGGAAGCCAAATGAGACCTAGTTTTGACCCATCGGGGGAGTATAAACAGGAACCAACCGAGGAACAATGCGGGAGAATTGCGGGGCATGAACGGAAACCAAGGCTGAACAATCGGGGGTCTAAAACGGGGAGCAATTGAGCGCAATCAAGGACAGTTGAGGGAAGGCGAAATGTAGTCTACAACTGCGCATCCGGCTTCGTAAGGTCGAGTGTTGGTGCTACCCCGTGCCGTATCTGGCGCCCTGAACGGAACTGTATGGAGA
The DNA here is from genome assembly GCA_008828725.1 of Saccharina japonica. Classification (NCBI taxonomy): domain Eukaryota; class Phaeophyceae; order Laminariales; family Laminariaceae; genus Saccharina; species Saccharina japonica. Next base: position 69,830 of record MEHQ01001667.1, read on the forward strand.
CGCATGCTATGGTATTTTGAGGCGCACCTGCATCCAGTACATTTGCTGAATCTCCTCACCTGAGGAGCTCTATACTAATAGTAAATCAACAGCTAATAGTAAATCAGCAGCTGGTTGTGAAGGGGGGGGGGGGGGGGCTGCTGCCGGATGATCACTCCCATGGCTTAACTGTACAACAAAGAATTTTGCAGCTTACCGAGAATAAAAATCCGACGAGTTGGGGTCAAGGAGACCCCCCGCCATTCACAAAAAAAAAACAGCCTAAACGTGCTACCGCGCCTCTATCGTAGCACGCGTCAGGACCGCCGGGGTGTTCGTACGAAACGACCAGTTGTGCTACGGCGGGGAGGCTACCTCCGTTTTCACTGGGAGTGTTTTCCTTTTTGGGAACACTCAGGCGAGTGGCCCTGTACCTCCACTCCAAGCTCGTTCGGCGCAGGCGGAGCAAACACATACGTAATCTATTCACATGGCGGTTAAACCTACGAAATATTTGAGAAGGCAAACACATATAGGGCCATACAGCCACTCGGGCGAGCGCCTCTGATTGGCTGAAAAATACGGATGTAACCGCGATCGGTTCCCCTCTACCGTAGCACGAGTTGAAGTACCCTACCGGGCCTGCTTTTTTTCCGCCCACAGCAGTGGTATATACCCTATCAGCCGTTATCACCAGGGTAGTCCTCGGGATTTTCAGCGCGGGACTTCGCGGGATTCGGGACGACGATCGCCCCCGTGATAAAGTTGAATTCTCGTTCCCGTCCGAACCTGACATCGCGCGGACTATAATTAATCCCGATCCCGTGGAAACTGATCCCGTGGAAAGTGATCCCGTGAAAAACGTCGGTAAATCCCCCCATATTGTCCAAACCGAATCCGGCGATTGTTTTGGCACATCCCCATGGACCGCTCTGGTTATCACTACGTATCGCTCACCTGGCCAGAGGCCGTGCAGGCTTGGTACGCCCTGCCCTCATCAAGGCATTCCAGGTAGTACCTCTCCAGCGGCTCGGGATCGATCGGTGGGCTCCGGGTGAAGATTTTCAAGGCCAGACTCTGCATTCGGCCAGAGCGAGGAGATGTCAATTGCACAACACGTTAGCACGGATACATAGAACGCCGCGTTAACGACAGGAGGGTACAAAAGGCTCAGCACTGGGGGGATGCCACAAAGTGCTCTGCCCCTGTCGTAGAACCCGCCCCCCCCCCGTACCGCACTATACCGCACTGTACCGCACTCTATCGCACTATACCGCACTATACCGCACTATACCGCACTATACCGCACTGAACCGCACTGTACCGCACTGTACCGCACTGTACCGCACTGTACCGCACTGTAACGCACTGTAACGCACTATACCGCACTAAACCACAATATACCGCACTGTACCGCACTATACCGCACTGTACCGCACTATACCGCACTATACCGCACTATACCACACTATACCACACTGTAACGCACTGTAACGCACTATACCGCAATATACCGCAATATACCGCACTGTACCGCACTATACCGCACTGTACCGCACTATACCGCACTATACCGCACTATACCGCACTATACCGCGCTATACCGCACTAAACCGCAATGTACCGCCCGGCAGAGGCATGGCTCTAGGGAAAATTGCCGAACTCACCTGCGCTGCCTCTAGCCTTTCCGGAGGTTCGTTCGGCAGCGTCTCCAGCTTCACGAAAGCCCTAAGATCGGCAACAAACAACGGAGACATGGATGAATGAGGTGGGTGAGCGTTACCTGGGGTAGGGTGGTTCCCAGCGTCCGGTGTCATCGTTACCCCACTCTGCGTGCCCGAATTGGTGTTAAAACCCCAAAAAAATAATCTGCAACTTTCTGAGGCTCCTCCCTTGAGGAATTATATACTATTAGTCAGTCGTTAGTACTATTAGTAAGTCGTTAGTAGTAGTAGTAAGTTGTTAGTACACTCAGTAAGCCGTTAGTACTACGTCGTATTAGTAAGTCGTTATTAATAGTACAATTAGTAAGTCGTTAGTACTGTTTGTAAGTCGTTAGTACTATTAGTAAGTCGTAAGTACTAGTAGTAAGTCGTTGTACTGTCAGTAAGTCGTTAGTACTATTAGTAAGTCTTTAGTACAAAAAGTAACTTCCTGGTACCATTAGTACGTCGTTAGTACAAGCAGTAGGTCGTTTCTATTAGTGAGTCGATAGTACAATGAATACGTCGTTAGTACTATTGGTAGGTCAAAACATGGGTTCAAGACCAAATGCACCCTCCACCCGATGATGAGCAACTCCATAGAGCCTACAGTTGTAGGTCTGTTACGAAACACATTGTAAAAGAAACATAACGCCTCATTGGGGAGTTCCTCGATTGAGATTCCTCACTTTAGAAGCCGCTTCAGTCGCAATCAATGTTTTGCCGAAATGTGTCACTGGGATCACTATCACAGAACGCGTCATCGACGCATGTTACGGTATCGGTGCACCTAAATTGTCTGAAAGCTAATCTCTCGAGGAGGAGAGCTCTGCATCTCACTGAAAACAAAACAGGACTTTTGATTACATTTTCTCGCTTGGCCCGATAAACCAACAACATCATGGCCTACACGCTGCAGGGGGTATTTCACGAATATTTGGTAATATTGTACGACCCAACATGAGATCAACATGTTACGAATTGAAAAACGAAAAACATATAGTGCGGGATCTAGGATTTCGTCTAAACTCATCTTTGCGAATTGAAAAACGAAAATATCTCGTGTGAGATTCCAGGAATTCGTCTAAACTCAACTTTGTATATCACATAAGAAGTACGTTGTGTAGTTGGCTATTTTGAGAATCACCGTCTGTAAGAAAACAAAAGTAGTCAAAACGTGCTGCGTACCCCTGTATCGTAGCCAGCGTTCAGCCCTCACCGGGACCCCTGCGCAGCCCTTCCAACACTACTAGCGGTAAGGAACTTCTATGTTTACCGCGACGACTTGGTTTCTTCGCGATTCAGCTTACCTGCTGCAGACCCCCATGTAGCCGCTGTGGTACGCCGTAAGGGCGACCAGGCAGTACACGTCCCACGGCGAGAGGATGTCCTCAAACTCGGCGCACCTTTTCAGGCCGCAAAGCACGACGATGCACACGAAATAAAATCACCGTTCAGCCCATTAGCGTTTGCAAACATGTACGATTATCATACGTATAGGTAGCTCGGGATCGTTTCATCATCAATGGCGATTATTGTTTGGGCCCTATCTGAAGTTTTAGAATTTCTTCAAATAGTAGCTCCCAAATACGCGCCTGTACAGGTGTTATACCGCCTCCACGTGTTATGGCTGCTACAACAAAAAGCCATCCCTTTGAAGGAAAAGCATTAGTGGCTGAACCCGTTAGGGCGCAATTCAGGCAAAGTGTCGATGTTGCCGACATGCTCCGTCCCAGCGTTGTAGGGGTCCGAGGGTCTATGGTCATACGACTACGGCCGTGCACGGCATGAGTACACCCCCGGCAACCCCTAACCCCCCCCCCCCCCCCTCAACCGCAGCTCCAGTCGTCACACAAAACACGATCTGGATAATCTACAGTAGATCCTGCGTATGTGTGCCGGCCTTACGGACATGTCTGTACAAGAGCCGCATCATACAGATCACACCGGGAAGCTTTTGAGCGCAAGGGCCGTCGTACAAGAGAGCATGCAGGTCCCACCCGGCGAAGATGATCTATAGACCCTGCAGATCATGTATACAAATCAGGCGTGTGTCTGCTTCTCGAAATACCTACAGATCAGCAAGTGGGGATCTACCTACCTATCTGATTTGCCGGATGTGTGTACAACTGAAAATATGGTACCGGTGGAGGTCTACGAAAGGGTCTGAAGGTGCCGTAATACTTACTATACAAAAACAAAAACAAAAACATCAGGTTTGAGATTTGAGGATTTCGCCGAAACAAATCTATGCAAGCTTGGTGGTGTGATATGAATAGTAGTGATGCTTCGATCGTGCGTTCTACGGGGCGTGCAGGTTTCAGAGTTGAGTACAAATTTTGATAAATAAAAAAATCTGACATAGAATGGAGAGAGCCTTCATGCCCACACAGTCGAGCCGTGCTGATCCACACATCATATCCCTTGCGCCTTGGACCCGGTTAGCCTGATTCTGCTGGTTCAGGCTGCCCGTGCTTTGAGGGCACGATGCGCACGTTTGGGCACAATACAGATAGTTTTCTCACAGGTCGGGTTAAACTATACATCGGGCGGGGTTCACCTTATGGCCGTCCGCACTGCTCGGGTAGCCTTCCCATTGTACAGCTGGCGCTGCGCTAGCATGTAGTAGTGGTATGCCTCCGCCCCTCGCCACGCGCTGTCGAGCACCTGATTCGCCAGTGAGAACACGAAAAGTCCCACATAAAAAAAAACACGAACTGGCCTCCGCTTGAAGCTTAACCCATTCAAAACTGAAAAAAAATGTCCCACACTAATTCCAAGTAGTTCGTCCCCAAATTCGTGGGACCAGTTCTTAACCCATTCAGAACTGATAAAAAAAAGTCCCGCACTAATTCCAAGTAGTTTGTCCCCAAAATTCGTGGGACCAGTTCTTAAGGGGTTGAAGGAAAACGGCCGGAATGTATGCCCATATCGTAACCCGCATCGATTCCAGAGGTCAGTCTCGTTGCCATCCATGTCAAAGCGACCCACCTTAGCTGCTCTCTTGTCGTCTGCGTTGTCCGAAGAGGTGGCCATGAGGGTGTGCAAGGTGGCGGCCGTCGCGGCCGCTACCTCTGCCGCTGATCTTCCCTGGAGAAAAACAAAAAAGCAACAGGGAGGAGGATATAGTAGTGCCGGTGCTTGGCTAAATGTTTTCGTGAATATCACCTACTGCTGTACTTACGGGTACGCAACAGAAACAAATCAAAATATGTTGTGGGGAGGGTGCGAAGACAATTCATTGCTTGTGCAGCGCGCCAGAAGCTCTGGCGGTATAAGGGTTCGTGCTTTGTTGGTTCATCCTTTTGTTGCCCCCATAATCCCGTTGTTGCTTGCAGCTCCGCCGTTGAACTCGATTCCAAAGACAAGCTATTGGCTGCCATATTTTTTCTGGTTCCTGTTCGCTCTTTTTTCGATAGGTGGTCGCCTTCGAGAATATCTATCACGCCTCAGCTCCGAGATTTGTCTGTTTCAGTGCCATCCGGGATCATATATAACACGCCTCCCCCGCCCGCTCCTCTCTACGATAGTCCACAGAATATGTTATCAGCAAATCCATAGCGGCAGGGAAAACATGGCTATAGCTCTGCTACTGCGTGAAAGCCAGAGCTGCTCAGGGTCATTCCTGTACCGGACGCAAACAATGAGGATTCGGTGATAAAAATATAACGATTCGTGTCATTTGCAAATTGGCGCTAGATGTCACGTTTTTTCAAACCCAAAGTCACGTTTTGAATCGTGACGTCGTGTTTTCTTTTTGTTTTTTCCAAAACGTTTCACGGTCACTATTTCAATAGTAACATACTTCGTATAGATATGTTGTATATTGCCGAAAGTGCTCGTACGAAGAGATATGTTCGAAACAAAAAGGGAAATTTCACAAACATACATACACATATTTCATACGTACATATCACGATTCGCGAAAATGTCACGTTTTGTTTTGTCAAGATTCGTGAGTTTTTTTTCGTTCGTCAGCAGTGCCCCCTCCATACCTGCCGAGAAGCGCCAGCCCCTCCTAGCGCCCTCTTTCGATGGCGTTCCACCTCGCAGGCGGCGAGCACGTGCAACTTCTTTGCGCGCAGTGGGTCGACCCGTCTTCGTCCTGTGCCAGACATTTCAGAGAAAGAAGGGACACCGAAACATGCCTTAGCACCTTCTTTTCAATCACAGAACAACTTGCAGACGTTTTCCAGGATACTATCAAGCTCTCCCGAGAGAGGTGTCTTCAACTTGGTCGTTAGAAGCAACGGACCTTGTACGACCGTTTTATCTCGTTTTCCGTGAGTGGCTGAGTATGCGGCAGGGGTTTTGCTGCGGTGCTCGTAATCTTCATGTTTCGTACGACACAACTCCTATACCTGAAGTCGTCAGGTGTGAGAAATGGTAGAGTTGATAAGGTGTGTAAGCGCGGGGAGGGGGGGGGGGGAAGGGGGGGTCCTCACTTGTTGCTTGCCTTATTAATAGTCATTTGACCATCGACCACGCACCTCTTTCGAGGGGGGGCACCGTTCCTGCTGCTAATAGCGACACCTCCAACATTTGGGCGCTCAGCACGTTTTTCCACACACTACATAGAAGCGGCTTGCTCACACTATCCCCTTCCTGTTGCACCGCCTGTGACAACCATCTATCTCCTAGGATGGCGATCGTGTTCTTGCTACTGTTTGGTGTGCCACTGTTCTCCGTGCCTCATTCGTGGGCCCCTTGGGCTTACTTACCACCCTATACCACCTTGAGTCCGAATTTGGGAATTAGGTCCACTCCAGGGTCGCAGCTTCTCACAGTAGTACCCCTCGTTCGTGCTTTCAACAACATCAGCAGCTCGTGAATGAGGTCTCGCACAAACCTCCAACGATTTCACGGGCACGGCCGAACCCCAGCGCCACGTACGTAGGCAAAAAACAGGTTATATGGCACTTTCCACCGCTGCGAAGGTTTCCCTGACACAAGTTCCAAGTGGTTTGGTCCCCGAAACCTCGGGGCGCAGGCAGCTCTACTCAAAGGGTCAGGGTAGATAGCCGCATGCCCCGTCATCGCTTTTCCAAGCTTTCACGAAAAACAAAATCGGTGGTCCCGTCAACCCCCTCAAAACCGCCTCCACGTTTGTTTTGGGATAATCTACGTGGAATTAGGGGAGGGGGGAAAGTGTACTCGATATCCATGCAAGCCCTTAGTCGTATGAGCATAGACCCTCGCATCCCTACAGTGCCGGGAGGGAGCATGTCGGGTTTTCACCGACCAGGCAGACATTTCCAGCACACCGAGCGCAAAGGAAGCGCCGTGAGTTGTTCGGCGAGTCGCATGAAGGGCGAGCTGCATCCTGCTAAGGGCGGGGCGTGCTCATTTGTTGCTTTCTTTAGCCATTTGACCGTTGACGGCGCATCCCTTACGTTAGGGGGATCATTTTCGCAGTATGCATGTAGTGAAAAGGGGCTTTACTCCTCTCACCCGCGTCTTCGGCCAGTTTGGCCAATAGGAGGGCGGCATCGGTCGCCTTGCCGGCCATCCGGTACACCTCCACGGCTTGAAGAGGGTCTCCCTTCTGCAGGAGCTGGCTCGTGTGCCGCGCGATCAACGCCTCGATCTGCGGGAAGTCGTGCTTTTCCGCGAGGTCCACGGCCCTGAAAAAAACAACCGAGCAGAGGATAAAATGCATCGCTTCGCATCACGCAGCCTGCGGTTGGTGTGTACGAGGAGGTGTTCGAGATGACAGCAGCGGTGATGACGGGTGACACACGAAACACTTTCTAGCGTTTGTGTGGGAGTGTGTGTGTGGGGGGGGGGGGGGCGTACTCATTTGTTGCTTGCCTTAGTCATTTGACCATTGACCACGCATCCCTTTCGAGGCGGAGCAGGGTCTTCGGAACTAACCACAACCCGGCCGTAAAACCGAGTCGGGAAGTCCTTGCAAGAGCTTGGCGTGCTGTCGCAATAGTGTCTGCAAGGAGGTGTTGGTCATCTGTATCTCCAGCTAATCCCACCATCGGCCTGTGCGTTCGAACCTTTTGGTACAATATTGCCCTGCAAGTAGGCAAAAGCTGACTTAACTCTCTTGGGGCTTAACTAACTTCATCATAGTACGTATAGAGGGGAATATTGACGGGGAAAAACAAAATTTCAGCAGCAACAGCCACAGCCGAAACTCGGGGGAGAATACAATGGTTGGCGTCCGAGTTACAATGGTTGATGCAATGCAATGAGTCGTACGGCACAGGCGCAGTGTTATCCTACCCGTACTGCTAGCATAGGCGTTCCCGCTGCTCGTAGATCGTTGATAATACCAAAGTCGATATTGTGTTGGTCGCTATTCCTCGTGTCCCTTATACCCCTTAAAAAGGTCCCTTCAAAAAAGGTCCTTAAAAGGGGTCCGTATCTAAGGGGTTAAGCCGACGACGATGATGATGATGATGATGATGATGATGAAGAGGATGATGATGATGATGATGATGATGATGACGATGATGATGATGATGATGATGATAACGAAGATGATGATAATGATGATCATGATGATCATGATGATCATGACGATGATAATAACGAAGATAATGATAATGATGATGATGATGACGATGATCATGATGGTGATGATGGTGATGAAGATGAGGATGATGATGATGCGGTACTATCGTGACTCGTCTTCACAACTTTGAAGAAACAAATGTGTCACTTTCGGCTCATTCGCGGTACTACAGCAACGCGACTCGGCCTCACAACACACAACCCCGAAGGTCCCCGAGCGTCACAGAAACGCTGGCTAGGCAAAACCGACGCGGTGGCTTATCCAACATCATGACCAAACGATATCTGCGGCACATCTTTCCTCCTCCATTGACGCGAATGCGACGACTCGCCGCATTACCAAACTTGTGTACAAAGATCGACGCACGCTACGGTTGGAAGAAGGATCCTACTATATGACCCCCCATGCGAGATACGACTAGGAGAGAGCAAGAGCAAGAAGGGCGAAGTTCATAAATGAGATGGGGAAAAAAAAAATGCCGAAACAAACAAAAGGTGTGCCCGCCCATTTTACTCAGCCTCCGGGCGTGCCGCAGGGACAATTGTCGTTCGCCCAGACTGGCCATCGAGGACGGTGTACTCATACAATACACGAACATCACTAAACAATGTGTTTTGTTTTTGGGCCAGACTCGAATTCTTACGTAAGGCAGGGCGTGTCTTGCTCTAATTTCAGTTCGAAAATAGTGATTACTTGTCTCCATCCAGCTATCGAGCCCTGAAACTGTATGTTTAACCCCCCCCGCGAGGGTCTATGGTCATACGACTACGGCCGTGCACGGCATGAGTACACCCCCCGCAAGTTAATACGTGGTGTCGCGTACTGTACCTTCCCCAGTGGTTAAGCCGGACGCACGCGTCGATCGCCCCCTTGGGGTCCCCCAGCCTCAGCAAGGCCCGCACCGCGTCCTCCCCCAACCCGACAGACTCAAACATGGTGCCAAGGTTGGCTAGCTCGGCTGACCCGTGGGGAAGAATGTCCAGCAGGTCTCTGAGGCCGGAGTACTCTTCTAATCTACACAATGGCGGCAATGATAAAAAAAACAAAAAGGGGTAGGGGGGGGGTATAAGGCTTGGTTAGCGTAAGGGGGGGGGGGTGGCGTACTGATTCGTTACTTGGCTTAGTCATTTGACCATTGGCCGCGCATCCGTTCCGAGATGGAGCGTTGGGGGCGGCTTAAAGGGCTTCGTTAGCGTTCGGTAGGGCATCGTCAGTGTCGGGGGGTGGTTGAGTGATTCCGCCTGTGATGGCCCGAGGGATGCTTGAGTTAGTCCGGGGTTTGCGATATGCTGACGCCTACCTAACCTGCAATGGCGTTTCAGTGCAACCCGGTGTCGGGGGGGGGGGAGGAATCATGCCGTGCATGGCCGTAGTCGCATGGCCATAGACCCTCGCATCCCTACAATGCCGGGACGGAGTATGTCGGGTCTTCACCGACCAGGCAGAACTTGCTTGCACCAAGCGCGGAGCGCCGTGAGGAATTGAGCGAGTCGCATGGAGGCTGAGCTGCATCCTGCTAAGGGGGCTTAGAGTGTTGCGGGGGCGATGGCTCAAGGAGTGTTCACCCCTTACTCCAAGCACTGAAAAAAAAGTGTCCCGCACTAATTCGAAGTGGTATGTCCCAAACACAATGATTGCAATTCTCAAAGAGTTCAATAAATATATAGCCTGCGGGTGCTGACGCCCATCGGTCGCAGCAACGTTCATGCCGTCAGTTTAATTTACACCGTAGTGAAGCGGGCTCCTCAGTGACCGCACCGACCTACCAAAGCAGTTGCGTCGCAGGGGGTAAAAAACAGTGTACTGGATTTTCACGCTCTCTCTACAAATATTGTCGAAATATTGTGTTGGCATACCACGGCGGATGTGCCGAGCAAGAATCGTCCAAGCGATTGACATAAACGTGGTAGTCATCAGGGCGCGGTAGCAATATCCCTTTGTTGATCGCGCTATTGTTTTTTTTTTCGCAATCCCAGTTATTATCTTCGCCCATCGTTTCTCTCTCCTTCCTAGGCGTAACTCAGATCCGGGGTCACAAAGTAGGCTCCTCTCCCTCCTCCCCCACTACGGTTCTTGCCTTGATTTTTATCGCGCAGAGGGTTCAGCCTTCCCAATGCTCGTCGATCTTCATCGAATTTTGTTAACTCACGCTCTCGCGTTTTCCGCTAGTCAAGATATATATACATATATCTTTTGCGAGAGAAAGTCCCTACGAGCATGCACTCGGGGGGGCTCGAACTCACGATCTTGACGCTAACAAGCTTCGTGGTTACCTGCTAGCCCACCGGGGCGACCGGTATATAATATGATAGCAGGTATACACGTTAAGCTGGTCTACACCCCACCCACCTATAGTAGCACTCTGCCATCATCTCGAGGTCCTTGGCTTGCTTGAAAAACGGCACGGCCTTGCCCCACTTGCCCCTCTCGGTGTAGTAGGCGCCCACCTTGCCCCACGCCGCGGAGAGCTGCGCGTCGTCTCCTCCGCCTTGCTTCAGGAGCTGAGAGAACAGCAGCAGTGCAGCGTTAGGTAAAAGAAAACGGGTTCGATCAGTTGCAGGAAGTTGGAGGTGCTGTACGAACTGCACATACATAGCGGTGTATCGCTGTGACGAGTCGTAGTATGGTGCCTCCATGCTTCTGCCGACACAGAAAGCGCGTGGTGTGTTGTAGCGGTGTGTCGTGTTGACATAATACGGGTGTAGCGTAATTCCTTCATAACGTACTGCTGCCGACATGTGGGTGTGAAGTATTCGAAAAAACTAAAAAACAAAAACAAACAAAAAGAGCTACATACGTATATATGAGATCGAAAACCTCCTTTCAAACCTCCTCTTGGCAAGCTTGGCGTATTACTGTACAGCAGTACTTCGATCATATATAGAAGTGTATTGGCGTGACATACAGTATGATTGCTGCATGCTGCTGCCGACACATATATGAACGTGACGTATTATAGCGGTATATCGTTTAGCCGTAAAAATATAATATGGTCCCTTCATGCCGCTGCCGACATATATACATGAGCGTGAACCGTCATACGGCCACCACCAATTCGTCGGGGATTCGATCGGCACTATTACGAGTGACCATAGTAAATAGCTCCTACTGCACACACAAACACCTACATATTTGCTTTCTTGTACTAACAAAATGTGGTCCTATTTACTATGGTCCCCCGTAGAGCGATGCTGTTCTATCTATTACGGGGTGGGCTAATGTAGTAAATAGGACCTATGGTGCACACAAAAACCTATATATTTACCTATTTTTTACTAGTAATATCTGGTCCTATTTACTGTAGCCCTCCGTAATAATAGCACCCACTTTTTTTTCCAGCCGCGTATATACGTACGTACTGGCCACGACAGTCCAGGATGTGAAGCAAACTACTTGAAGTAGATCTATGGGTTGGCTTTGCTACCATTGGCTCCACGGGTATTCATTAGTTGGGTGACCCAAGCAAACCAACTATTAATGACTGACTTCGCGTTGCCGATAAAAACCACACGTCAAGCCACGATCATGCCGGTCAGATGTGCAACGGCGTAGAACTCCACATAAATTACGTCACGTGGCCAACTATAACACCTGGCCGAGCAAGAGTTTGAATCGTTTCGGAGCTCCAGTTCGATATCTACACTCTGCTGCGGTCGCGTAGGACGCTACCGATTATCGATCTAGAGGCCCGGGTACGTTCGCCTACTACTGCTCGGCGCCCACGTCAAAAATCTAAGTTAAACCGGTATCAGCAGGCGGAGAAACTGCCATTTTCCAAATTCGTCTTTGGGTACTAGGGGTATCGCGAGTCGATTTTGAGTCACACAGCCCTCCCATTTTTGACTGTGCAGACGCAGCCCTATGATACCTTTTTGACGGTGCAGACGCACGCTACGTGCGGTCGAGGCGCACCATTTCTGCCTTCTGAGGGCGGCGGTGGTCACGTAAGGAGCTCTGAACCTCATCCTGAAACTGATTTGGAGAGGCATGCTATACGATATAGAGGTGCACCTGCATACAGGCAGTACATTTTCTGACCTCCTCACCAGAGGAGCTCCATACATACCTGCAGTGGTCACCGAAAAAAGTGAAATCCAATGTAACAATCTCATGACCTTACGACGGATACTCTGAATTAATATTGCAGAACAACAATGGGGTCCGGCGCTTTTGGGTCAGGAAGCCCCCGTCATTCCGAGATTCAGAAAACGTTTCAGCCAAAAAAAGGGTATACCTCTACCTCTATTACCTCTATCAGCCAAAAAAGGGTATACCTTTACCTCTAAAGGGTATATCTCTACCTCTATTACCTCTATCGTAGCACGGTGTCTGGGGGAAGACAAAAAGTGCTATATGCCCGATGAAAAACCCCATGCATGGCCTAAGGGCCCATAGTAACGAATGTAAAATAAATTCAATTTGGAAAAAATAGAATTCAAATTCGCTTTTCATTGGTCAACACACGCACCAGCACCAAAGATTAGGATCTTGGGGGGGTGCTGGTGCGTGTGTTGACCAATGAAAAGCGAATTTTGAATTATATTTTTCCCAAATCGAATTTATTTTATACTCGTTAATATGGGCCCTAAGCAAAAACAAAAAAACGAAAAATATTGCCGACACCCAAGACTGAAATTCCGGAGATTTTGGGATATTATACGTACGAGTAGCCCCTTTCAGAACTGCAAAACCTACCCCACACTAATTCCAAGTATTTTGTCTCCAAAACCGTGAGACCGTTTCTTAAGGGGCTAAGGAGGGCTCCCCGTCCTTCCGAAAACAAAATCAGCGAAAAAGTGCAACCACTATCGTAACACCTGCCTGCAGACACGACCTAGTAAGGTCACACATACAGATGATGGAGCGTTGGTATCGCCGAGGTGTCGATCGTTAACCGGGACGCTCAATGCCCCGGCGGGGAGGGCGGCCCCAAAGTCTCTCGTCGGGGTGTACAGGAGCTCACATCCCGAAGCAGGTCTTTGAAAAGCAAGAACGTGTGGGTTCACATTGTCTCCGAAAAGCAAATGATATATATACGAACCAGGTCTTTGAAAAGCAAGAAGAACGTATGGGTTAGTACCCTCTCCAAAAAGCAAATGATGAATAGTTCCACCCCCGCTATTATATGCTAGGTGATATATACTTCGAAGCATACCACTGCTGGCCGTGAAATGTAGCCTCCCTTTCGTATTTACACCAAAGTCTAAAATAAGTGTTGACTATATTACCGGCCGGCGTGGTAAGATTGGCTGGGTTGACATCTCGCGCACCTACGCGCGTAACTACGGCACCGTACTTTCCACATATCCCCTCCAGAACTACACTCACGTGGTTTGGGGTTAAAACTACCTGGAAGTACGTACTGTAGTGTTCAGAAAAAGATAAAAACAAAACTGCGCTGAAAGGATTAACGCGGCATGGACGACAAACACCTTTCGTCGTGGACTATCCCTGCACCACCCCTGAACCAAGTCACCAAGCCTCTCTCTCTGAAAAACGAAATTCTCAGCAACATGTTCTCCGTTTACACCTACCCAGCACTGAACAGAGCCACCGAGCCTTTCACCCCAATATAAATTGCCAGCAACGACGCTTGCTATTTGCCTCATGGGGGTGGAGGCTAAATTCCACGAGGCCCCTAACGTCAGGAGATCCACACCTTCTCCCAATAACTGATGTTGAGAAAGGATAAAAAGTGTAACTCGACAAACAACCCCAAAGCCTAGGTGCACCGCAAAAAAATGGTGCAAAGCACTATTACGGGTGGCCATAGTAAATAGAACCAATGTTTGTTCGTAAAAGTAGGAAAATATATAGGTTTCGGTGTGTACCGTAGGTTCTATTTACTATGGCATCATTAGCCCACCCCAAAAAAACAACAACAAATAGGCTATTGGCATTCCAACCGTTTACCTGCACGACCCTGAACCAGTCGCCGAGCCTCTCCCTCAAGGAAATCGTCAGGTCCCTCCGGTCGATCTCTCGGAACATGTTCTCCGCCTCATCGTGACGGTCGAAGTAGGTGCTTACTTCCGCCCTCCGTCGTATTCTGCATGGCAAACGCACGGGAAAATGATCGAGGTGAGGAAGGAGGAGGGTGTACTTAATTTTCATGCATGGCCGTACGTAGTCGTATGACCATAGACCCCTCGCATCTCTACGCTGCCGGGACGGAGCAAGTCGGGTTTTCACCAACAAGGCAGACATTATTAGAAGAAGGGGGGGTGCTTCATTTTCATGCATGGCTGTAGTCGTATGACTATAGACCCTCGCATCCCTACAATGCCGGGACGGGGCAGGTCGGGTTTTCACCGACCAGGCAGGCATTGCTAGCACCAAACGCGAAGCGCCATGAGGTGTTCGGCCAGCTACGTCAAGAGAGAGCATGGCTTCCTTGCATTGGATGACAGCATCGGAGTAATTTGTTTGTTTTCTGGTGTGGCCACTTCCAAAGACAGCAATGGCGTCGGGGGGGGGTGTTTTTGTCCTCTACTTGATATGGCTTCGATTGCCCCCGAGGCCGTGTTGGCTTCTGGCCATCACGCCACGGAATGGTATGGAATCTCCCTTTCGACAGACAATACCCATCCGATACAATGGCTTGCCTCGGCAGGTGGTTGCATTCCTGGCTTCCTCTCATCGCACCCTATCTCAAGCAAACGAGATGCGCACTTCGTACGTCCTAGCCACGGCGGCACCGCTGAGGAGTACTGTGGACAAAAAATACTTTGTCTACCATGGTATGATACAACCGACTTAAATTGACACACATTACTTATACATACGGAACATGACAAAAAGGGGTACACCCCCCCTCTCCCCCCACCCCCCCCAAAAAAAAGGAACATTAGCTGGAAGGAGGATACTGCGTGATGAGCCTTGACCCTTTTAGAACTGCACTGTGCAGAAGCCAATATATCAGTCTAAATTCAAGTGATTTGTCCCAGAAACGTACGTGCGGTCCTAAACAGGCTTTTAAGCGTTACTTTTCGCCCATGCGCTGGAGGATTAAAACAAAAAACAAAACAAAACAAAAATGTTGGAATTGAGAAAACTTTCCGTTCGGACAGCCCTCGTTCATGGCCGGTATTGCCACCGCTCTGAGCAAGCAAGCACTCAGCGCGTTGGGGTTGTTTTATCCCGGATAAGGCCCCTTTTTTCGAAACAAGAGGCCTCAACCAACCCAATATTGTCGCTCTAATATGATCGATGAAGGTGCAGAATACTACCAGGTAACCTGCAGTAAAACAGGTCAACCATCACAATTCCGTGCCTCGGTTGTGTGTATGAGTGCACCAAAACAACGGAACCTGACTACCAGGGGGCCAGGCGACCGCAGAGGACCGGCAGAGGGCTCGCGAACGCTACGAGTAGACGCGGACAAGTTTTCATGTTACACTTCCGCGCCATACGTATCCCTCACGGACTGAGTGCACAAACGGAGCCTGAAGACTGCCTATCCCGGTTGCCGCAGAGGGCCGCAAACGCTAGACGCAGATAAGCAAGCCTGGTACGGCGGCGTTGACTGTTCCCTGGTCAATACCCTGTATCGTCATCGTCGTAACCGCCATGAAATTGATATTCTCGCCCTACACACACACGATCAGAGAGTTCGATTTTGGTCGGGGGGAGGGTCTACAGAGGCTATTGCGAGTTGTTTTCACCTGTCCGACATGGTGCCCAAGCGCTTGACAAGCCGCACGCCTTGGAAGGCGTCCTTTCCGCACAACACGAAAGCCTTTTCGGCCATGCCCAGGTCCAGCGCCTCCAGCGCCTGCTCTGCGAGAAGCTTCCACAGCCTGCAAAAAACATGGATGCATATATACACGCCACAAAAGTAACGCTTCATTATCACGTGACACGAACGGAAAGTTTACTGGTGGTATGCCTCAAGCAAAAAGGGCGATCCGGTCATAAAAAAACTTTTGGTTGTGGGTACGTAGCTTGCAATCGTGCTTCGAAGTAATTAATAACATTTATCACGACTAAATCCTTGAAAATACGTTAAGATTGTGATTACGAGGGGCTTGTCTCGATTGAAGTTACCCCAGTACGTGCATGATGAGCTGAGCGTATAACACCAACGCGTATGTATCATACTCGTACCACGTTTGAGTTCTCCATTGAAAAAACGGCTAAAATCACACATCACGAAGAGCTGGTTCTACACACAAATTTTAGTGTGGTTATAAACCCCTTTATAAAGCTCTTGAGACTTTCAGGCCGGGAACGCGTCGATCAAAAAATAAAAATGACGATTAAAGCACGAAAGTAACCAGGATGTGTGTCCAGATCTGCAAACCTAATGGAACCGCACGACACAAGGGCGCAGAATGGTGATATTTCTACTGATGGGGGGGGGGGGCTATATGTTTTTTGGCGCTGTCAAAAGTAGGAGCTTGATTTTCGCTGATAATTATGTGAATAGTCCAACTTCGAATGCTCGATTTTATGCCTTGGCCTGATAACACGATCACGCGTTTACGACGAGCGTGATTCACCTTCAGGATCGGGGTCTCCACCACAGTCGGCACCTGCATACGATACAACTAACTAAGAATCAATCCTACTAAACCCACATTCAAAGGAGACGATAGAAAAACGCACTTAACAGAGACGCGCTGAACTGTTCACACCAAAGCCACCATCGGGCAGATCGCCGACCCCCACAGTTCAATCAAGTAGATCGTTCAGGTCAGATAAACCCCTGGTATTTGATCTAGCTCATGTTAGCCGGATGAAAGCCGTGCAGTCGGGATGATCCGGCCCCATATATAGTACTCCCTAGGTCGGCTCTGTACTTTGCACGGCACATGCTACGGGTAGCCTGCATGCAGGTGACGCCATGTTTTAGCCTTCTGAGGGTGGTGGCTTCAGTAGGAGCTCTGGTACATCACCCGAAAACGATTTTGGGAGGAGGAAAATAGACGTGCTACGTACGTAGCCGATGAACAATACCGTGGCCTAAGTATACAATGAACAATATTGAAAAAACAAATAATGGAAAAAATCCAGCGAATTTGGGTTAAGGAGCTCGACCACACGAATAGAAGAAACGTTTTCAGCGCCAAAAATGCTATATTTATGGTAGCACGCGCCCCCACACCCTGCACAACATCTGCGCGACGGCGGGTTAGGATTCAGATGGTCTAGAAAATGATCCATCCGATCTGTGTGCGAATTCGTTATCGCCGTGTTTCGCTCAGTACGTACGTGAAAAAACGCTTACCGTACATGGGGCTTCTTGGAGATGGAATGGTACGCTTCTTGCAGACCGTCCGTGGTCATCAGTTCCCGCGCTTCCACCAGCACGCGCGTTTCGATGTCCACGACGACGGACCTGGGGAAGGAGAAACAAGTGGCCGTAGACAGCCTTTTTTTATCGCCAAGAGTATTTATATAATATACACATCGTTCGTTTTTGTTTTTTGTTTTCACTACTGCTGTAGTGCTTCCCCTTCACTCAATGTTCTGCTTGATAGATTAAGATTAATCCCCCATGAGTATGCATCCATCGCTCGTTGTTTTCACTTGTGGTTCACTTTACTCTTAAACGTTCCGGTTTTGATAGGCCAAAGAACGCACCAAGCCTGTTCCTCGGGCTTACAGCACAGGACACCAAAATAAGAAACGGGAAAATCTAGTATTCCAGGGTGGATTTCTTATTTGAGAATGGGTGCGTTCTACACTAACTTCAGTATAATGAGTCCCGAATTTTCCGTCATCCTATGAATCTCAGCCTGCTTTTCTTATCGCTCATTTTCTTAGTCGATGTCTTGTCCTGCACTGCTGGACACGAAAAGCTGGAGATGAGAGAACAAGGCTTATAGACATATTCATCCAAGGACGATGTCTACTACTACACGCCTGGAAAGGAGAACGGTTGCTTGACTGAAGCATCTCAAGAGTGTTTATCGCTCTGCGCCGTCACTGAAGGTTCTGCTTTGAAAAGTTTAAAAAAAAAACTAATGTGCCAAGAAACGAGTTCTTCAAAAGTAGTTACGACAATCCCTAAAAAAACTTTTCGTCACACCAGATGCCAGAGCTCCATGTCGACTGCGGCAGGTTACTTTGTGGATCAGCCCCCCCAACTCTCTAAAAGTCTGCAACACGCATACTCAGTACATCGCACGTTTTTCCACCAGTCACGTCTCAATCTTTCGGTACGTCAACCTGCGATAAGTTTAATGTTATCTCGGGAGCACACAACCCGCACCCCATTCATCCTGTCCCCCAACACCACTCCTGGCCCGACCAGCGACTCCGGCACAACGATTGCCGCTTGTTCATTGTAACGGGGTATAGTGTACTCATGTCATGCATGGCCCGTAGACGTATGACCGCAAAAACCCTCCCACCCCTACAATGCCGGGAGTACGAATGGAAGCTCCAGCTATATACCGTGCCCCTCTTGTGTCAAAACCGATGAACCCACACCCCTAACTCCTAACCCCTGCGTCGTAGCTCAAGTCATTCAGTAATGAATCCCGTCTACCCCTCCAAACAATACACCGCGCGTCATGCATGTGCCGTTTCACTACTATACCGTGCGCGTTACCTGTCGGGGGACTCGGGCGCGGCCATGATAATGTCGAGCAGCACGTGCCGGGCCTCCAGCCCCTGCAGTCGGCACAGGTGCCCGGAGCACGGCACGGGCTCCTCCGCCTCCCCGCTATTGAAAACCACCATCTTCGTCTTCTCCATCGCTGCCAACTGCCGGGAGTTTTTTCGCGATGGCGATCGGAAAAGGGCCGCTCAGTGGGATGATGAATGCGACAGTGTGATAAGACCGGGTGAGACACATTCAGAGTATCCCCTTGCAGGTTTGTCTATTGGGCATCCTTGGTGTTGCTCACTTTCGCGTAGGACCAAGCATAGAAGAGAAGAAGCAGCTTTTGTTAATCCCAGAGCCGTGATGGCATCCGGCTCGTAAGGGCTTCAAGTATGGCCCTTCCGATCGTATAAATACCTCGAATACGAATGCCATCCAGGTATTACGGAAACGGACCAATTACCTATAAGTGAGGTAGTTACCGGCCTTCCAAGCCCATACCATTACTAACAACAACCGACGTGTGCTACGTATATACGAGTACGTACGGTACATAGGGTTGCGCCTGCGTTTTCGCTTTAGGAGTTCTTCGCCTGAGGAGCTTTGATGCCTCGCCCAAAAATCTGACTTGGAGATAAAACAACAACAACAAAAATTTTAATCCCGTGAACAATGAACAACTAGTTCCGTGTGGCCTATTAATAGGTGTACAGTATCACGAAAACAAAAAATTGTAAAAACGTACCTGGTTTAATTTATTTTCCAGCGATACACAATGGTTGGATAATTCCTCAGTTTCGGAGTGTACTAGTCAGTAATAGGCAGTAATGGTCAGTAATAGGCAGCAGTAGTCAGCAAAAGTCAGCAACAGTCAGCGATAGTCCGTGATAGTCAGTACTAGTAAGTAATAGTCAGTAGTAGTCAGTAGCAGTCAGTAATAATCATAAATAGTCAGTAATAGTCAGTAAAAGTAAGTAAAAGTCGGTGATGGTCAGTGATAGTTAGTAATAGTCAGTAATAGTTAGTAATAGTCAGTAACAGTCAGTAGTAGTCAGCAATAGTCAGCAATAGTCAGTAACAGTCAGCAACAGTCAGTAATAGGTCAGTAATAGGTCAGTAAATAGTCAGGAATAGTCAGCAATAGTCGGTAACAGTCAGCAACAGTCAGTAAATAGGTCAGTAATAGGTCCGCAATAGTCAGGAATAGTCAGCAATAGTCAGCAATAGTCAGTAATGTGCGACCCCTACCGTAGCACAAACCTCCACCCATGTGAGGCAACAGGGAGGATACGGGCAGGTTCTCTTCAACGCCCCAAGAACGGACCCCTGCTTCTCGACGTCTGCTCGGCAATCAATTCCTCCCTTCAAGATTGTTTTTCGTCAGGACGAGGAGCTACGAGGACTGTCCATCGTGGGTGGGCTATATGAAACACGGCACACCATCACCACAAAGTGACAGACGGATTGTTTTTTTAGATATATACTTCGAAGTATATATTTTGTTCCCACCTGGTTGGGATCATCGGTCGCCCAGACAATATCCCACGCATCTCGCCTCTCCACGCTGGCCCAAGGCCCCGAGTCGACAGATTCCATCCCTTTCGACGTGTCTCCGGCAGACTTTTATCGTTCGGACGGAGGACGTGGCGGGGGGAACGCAGCGGGTGGGAAGTGTGTAGGGTGGCAGGAGGGCGGTCGTTTTTCTTTGTTTTCCTGTCATTGGCGATTGGGTCCCTGGCCGACGCTCTTCCAGTCGGAGTTTGTCCCTGGGGGGGAGCTTTTATCTTTGTTTTTTCGTCCTCCGGCGGATTGGTAAATATAAAAGCTTAACCTTAACAACACCACCACACTTCCAAAAATTCCACATTAAAAATACGCTCACCACAAATCCACTTTAAAGATAAGCTCACCACTCTTTTTAACATTCCACATTTAAGGTAAGCCCAACACGCTTCCACTTTAAGACAGATATTATCATACATATGTCGTGCGACAACTTTAACCCGTCGCTCCCGTCGCAACAGCAGAAACGCTATCTATGTAACTGGTGCTAGCTCGGGCGCGGGAGCCGCCGACGGGTCTCTGGGGGAGAGAAGTGGAATTAACCCAGACTTATACGTATGGTTTTCCTGTAAACATTTGGCGTTCGGCAACCCCCAAGAAATGTATGCACCCTTCTCTAGATAATAATGGAGGCAAGCGCCGTACGTCGTGGGGAGGGCGGGGGGGGGGGGGTGCCTGTTATGTAACCCCGGATCTGAGTTGCGAAAGGGAGGGAGTTGGAGAAAAGATGGAACAGGTAAAAGATGGAATGGAAACAGAAGACCAAAGGCCCCCGAAGATTGGTTTGAGCTAAGTTGCGACTTTGTTTCCCGCCCATGGCTCTCTAACCGAACGCTTATTTTTGGGAAGCGTACCGTACGACACGCGTGGGCAGTAAGACGGCACTCCGAAGTATCGCACGCTGTCCCTAGAACGTTGATGGTGGCCGCACTTCTTAACCTTTTTAGGCCGCAATAGCTGGGCCACAAACGTTGGTGAAACATGTGAAAGAAACAGCCCCCGAGAAATGGTGCCCAGTTTGAAGCATAGGCAAGCCCTTACTTCCTCCCGAGTTAACTCCAGTCGTAGTGAAAGCGCGCTGGCTCTCGCTTACCTTGGCTTCCAAGTCTTGCACCGTGAGCAGTCCCGTCGAATCAATCACGGCGACGAGCGAACTGTTGCAGTTCAAGGCCAGCTTCTGCGGCTTTGGTCGGACCGTATACCTGTGTCCAAAAGAAAATGCACGTGTTCATAAGACAGAGCGCTCATTGAACAGCGAGCGCTTGGAAAAAAATGCGGCAAACAAACAACAACGTGCCCGTACGCCGAGCTACGTATCGTAGTTGCCAGGATAACAATCAAGCTCTTTGTTTTGCGCTGATTGGGGGGGGGGGTGATAGGTCGAGGTTTGTCGCTGACCCAACCGTTGCGTGAGTAGCTACCTTACGGGTATTAAAAAACAAACGGATCGTGCCAGCAAGAGACTACAGTAGATGTCGATCTCGCGTGCCGGAATCGTGCGTGAAGGGCCCCCACAGTGAGCACGTGAGTGGACGAAACGGTTCGAGTTCGACACGCTCGGTGTTTATTGTATGCGCGAGCAAAAACCGGCTCCTTGTGAACACAACATAGGCACCACGGACCGCGACCACTTTTTTTTGCCCCCCCGTCATATAAATATATGATATGTTTATAGGTTGGGTTGGCGTCGGTTGGCAACGACGCTGTAAAACACGCCACTCGCTGCGTGAGCTAGACAACCAGGGTGCCGTTTTTTTTTGTTATTTGTTTTTGGCGGTCACCAAAGCTGGCGGTCGAGTAGATCATTTGTGCGGGGTGGAGAACCTTTGTTCCGCACAAGGGGAATGGTCGTATCACGTAGTGTTAATATGGTAAGGCGTCCGCGAGGCAGTTACATAGTAAAACCCATTGCTGTCTCCGGAAGTGGCCACACCAGAAATTAAATTAACTCATTGAAGCTGTCATCCATATGCAAGTCCGCCTCAGAGGCGGTTCTTAGCAGGATGCAGCTCACCCTCCATGCGACTCGCCCAATACCTCACGGCGTTTCGCGCTTGGTGCAAGCAATGTCTGCCTGGTTGGTGAAAACCCAACGCGCTCCGTCCCGGCATTGTAGGGATGCGAGGGTCTATGGTCATATGACTACGGCCGTGCACAACATGAGTACACCCCCCCCCCCAGGCACATGGCATATGCCCTCGAGGGGTCGCAGCCAAGGCGTTGCGGCATTATACTGGGAGTATAACCCGTTGCTCTTCGGACACAGGAAAGCTAGATGCATAGAGGTGGGCACCGATTTTTTTCTGAAGCTCCTCGCCTGAGGAGCTTTGCACCTGCAAGCAGGCCAAAACACCTGCAAGCAGGCCGACGCATGCTATCTTGAGGTAGAGGTGGCACCATTTCGTTTCTGAGGTTGTTCGCTTGATGATAGTATAGGGTCTCTATACTAATAGTAAGTCCCACCCAAAAACTGTTTTTCGGAGGAAAAACAAAAAGTGCTACGTACCCAATGCACAATCCCATGGCGCCATTTTACAAAATTGAAAAAATATTGCAACGACGATTTTGGGTTAAGGAGCCTTTAATAGGTCATTCAGAAAACGTTTCAACCAAAAAAAGGTATACCTTGATACCTCTATCGCTGCACGCATCACCCCCATGGGCTGCGTATACACGTGTCTTAACCCATTCAAAAACTGAAACAAATGTCCCACACTAAATCCAAGCAGTTTCTCCCCCAATTCGTGGGACCAGTTCTTAAGGGGTTAACGAAGCAACAATCCTAAACATCACATCACATCCAAAGCGTGCGAGTATTGGAGATCGCCGCGTTGACCGACGTCGAACCCACGCGGGGGGGTACGTTAAGTAGTAGCTCTGGGTGAGAGTTTCCGGCTGGTCGCAAGCAGATATGGCCTCATGAATCCCAAGCGGTTACTGAAGTATAGCCCTGCTCTTCAGTATAGCACATCAGACTTGAGGTCAGAGGGAAGTGCAACCTCTACCGAAACACGGCTCGGTACCCGGTTTGTCATACCTGTTTTCGAGGCTGATGTGGGGCAGCGTGTAGCGGCAGAGGGTCCCGTCCTCCCTCCCAAGAAGAAGCGCGCTTTCTGAGACCGCCAACGCTGTCGGTTCGAGCGGCGTACACAACAGCAAAACAAAAAGCGGGACGGTTTCATAAAGAAAACAAATGTGAATGGCGCCGACACCAAAGTGTTCTGCTGCTATGGCTGCGAATAACGCATGCCGTATTTTGCTGGAATTTTAAGGAATGCCTTGTTGGCTGGACTTGACGGCTAGTCAATGGCTGGGTGGACAAGGCAAGCCAACGACATGACTTACCCGTTGGTAGTTTTTATTTTCTCAATAAAACGCAAACTTCGAGCCACCAACACACCAGCCACATACGAAGACGCAGAACTCCGCAAAGTACCGCACGCAACTTACCGTATTACATTTGCCAACTAATGCCCACTAAATATCTAGTCGGTGGCTTATAGAGAGCCCACTCACAGCCATATCTGCTGCGGTTACTGCGAGTGCTCTGGCTGCGGGCCCTCAGCCAGCACGCCCCTCGCCCTACAAGAAAAAATCGACAGCAGGGTCGTCGTACCGCGCCAGCTATCCCCACTGCCAGTCGAGATAAACAAGCCATAATAATTACGACCGATAAAGCGCACATTCGGCCTCAGAAGGAAAAGTAATCACATTCAGCCTGTCGGCTTGTTCAGTTTTTTTTTTTTCCTTTTTCGTGCGGAGCTCATAGGTTGACAACGAGAAACAGGTCAACCGCGCGCGCAAAACCGCGTTGAACCATCAGCGTGATTCCTCCCGGGTAAACGCATACATTGCGTTGCGCTGATACTCTCACAACTGCACGAAAACCTCCGAACCTCGGACAAATCATGATCTAGATTATATACAGATTGATCATGATCTAGATAATCTACAGATAGATCATGATCTAGATCGTCTACAGATAGATCATGGTCTAAATCGTCTACAGGTAGATCACGATCTAGATCATCTACAGACAGATTATGATCTAGATCATCTACAGATATATCATGATCTAGATTATATACAGATATATCATGATCTAGATCATCTACAGACAGATCATGATCTAGATCATCTACAGATATATCATACTCTATACCATCTTCAGATATAACATGATCTATATCCTCTACAGATATATCATGATCTAGATCATCTACAGATAGAAAACGATCTAAATCATGTACATATATATCTAGGTCATCTAATTCCCCACCCGCGGTTGTGAGAGGTTTCGCAGGGTCTGCATAGCACACAGATCTTAGCCAGGAAACGTGTGCTATTAATAGATCACGCAGATAATTTGGGTTCCACCCCTACAAGTATCTCACCATGCAGCATACACGGGTCCCACCCGGCAACATGAGCTAGATCCTACAGATCATACAGATCATACAGATCATACAGGTCATACAGATCATACAAGATCGGGCATAGATCTTCCTTGAAAGGTCTACTGTTGTGTAGATCATGAAGTAGGAATGACTTGTATGATCTGTATGATATGTATGATCTGAATGACCTGTCCAAGATGCGAAAGCTCTGCAAGCGACTCTCATTTGCGTTCAACCACACGCTTGCTGCGGTCGGTGATTACTCCCGACGGGACGGCGAGACAGCAACTAAAGTAATGATAACTTTGGTGTTATCAGCCGTCTACGAGTAGCGTGAGCGCCGAGCGGTAGTACGGGTATAGAGGATCATGATAGCATGCCGCGCCTGTGCCGTACGACACCTCACATCAACCATTGTATCTCAGCCACGAATGTCGTAGAATCCCTTAATCACACGCAGTCGCCGGCGCTATAATCGTCATTTTCTTCGTCGTCAATTTTTCCCCTCTCAAGTTCCAAGAGGGGTAATAAACCGCATGACTAGCCCCACAGCTATATTTCCGCTCGGGCATATTAGGCTTACTCGCACACCTGTGACGGGGTTCGAACTGGGCGCGGTCCCGACCCCCCCTCCGCCGTACGCCTCCGGAGCGCAGGCGGGTGAAACCAGGTTGTCTGGGTCGATTACCCTCTCCCTCCCCGCTCCTGGTGTGCGCTTCAGGGCGGCCGCGATTACGGCGCCGGGATCGGTCTCTACTGACAGAGCGGATTCCTGGCCGAATGGTTGATTGACACACGGAAGGAATTTTCTCAGAAATTTATAGGCCGAGTCTCGGAGCCAGAGAACGCGGTGTGTGCTGGCCAAAGGCGTAGCTGGCCTGCTGTGCAGGGGTTGGGAGATCGTCACTGCTGTTTCACCGGAGCTGTGCGTGTAATGATTTTTATTGTTCCGTTCCACCAACAAATCAAGCAAAGTAAACACCACTGAATTGCAGTCGATATTGTCCCCAAGGTTGGGGCGTAAGTCGCGTTTAGGGGGGGTGGGGGGGTGAGTGGGAGGGCTTCCGGTTTGGTTGAGACCGCGCTACTACCAGAAGTTTCGATTTTTCGCGATGGTTGAAATGTTGAAGCCACCCAAGGGAGGGGTTGGCATGATGATTGGCGTGAGTGCACTCTGCCGTACCAACCATTTGTGTGCGTGCTTCGGATAATAACGCGAAAAAAGACACAACTAAACCACTGTCGAAAAATACTACGCCACTCCAAGTAGTTCGCGCCTCATGGGTGCAGCAGTGCCCAAGGAGATAAGACCATCCGTTCGCTGATACCTGTGCGCGCTGCAGAAGTAGTACAAGCTACGCACGAAAACACCCGATAATACTCCCAAAAAGGGAAAGAACGGGGAGGTTGTACAACACATGACAGCACAGTACCTTGCGCCGTTTCCCGACAACGATTGCACAAGTTTATGATGGATCAGACAGAAAATTCAATCCGTTTTACAGGGGGATGAAAGAAGCCCGAGAACGAACCCGCCCCCTTTTTATAACGCGGTACGAACATCGCCCGGGTCGTGTTCGGCCAAGATAGATAGACAGAAAAGCATTCGTCCCATGTGTTTGTATTCTCCCTCATCTTTCTCGCTCCCCCCTATTGATAGTCGTAACTCAGATCCGGGGTCGTATTGCAGAGTCTTCTCCCCCCACCCCCACTACTTGCTCCGTCTCGAAAGGGATGCGTGGTCAATTGCCAAATGACTGAGGCAAGCAACAGATGAGTACCCCCCCCACCCCCCCCCCCACACTACGGTTCGTGCCTTGCTTGATAATGCTAAGATCATCGCGGGTGCCTGAAGACTGCGGGTGTGGCTTTACACGTGGTAACTTTATTACATACCAGGTATATTTTTTTCCATCCCATTTAATATCTTCGCCCTTATTTTCTCTCTCCTCCCTAGTCGTAACTCAGATCCGGGGTCACAAAGTAGGCTCCTCTCCCTCCTAGGGTTAGGGTTAGGGTTAGGGTTAGGGTTAGGGTTACTACTTCCGATCGACCCGGCCCTGCATCTTTAATACGACGGACGCATATATCTACGAGAAAAAAACAAAAACAGTTTTTCTTCTTGCCTTCCGGACGCACGCGCTTTTTACAGCGCAGTCCTCGTACTCGCACTCACCTGGTTTTTGTACTGCCAGACGTAAGCCGCCGCCTCCCCCGCAACGACCACGTGCGCGCCGCACATGCCCATGTAGAGGGGATGGATGTTCTGCGGCAGCAGGCGTTCTTCGACAGGGGATCCGATTGAGTTCACCAGGATCAGCGCGTGCCTGAGGCCAAAAACAAGGGAGCGCGACAACAAGAGGTTTCGTTCTGAACCATTAGTGCCACTGTGTCCCTGAACATAAGGAAGGTTTGGATTCAATATGCATATACGAGCTGTCCTTAGGTTCGACACAGAGCGGTTTTTAACAAGCGGTGTGTTGGTTCCCAGGGATATATATCCAGCTGAAGCAAGGTGTTCGATTTGAGTAGGAGTTATTTGGCCAAAACGAGAGGGCTTCGCTTCGTAACACACATTTTCTTGTACCTGGTACGTACGTATCATAGCTCAACCAACAACACTATTAAATCTTTCCATCCACCCACCCCTCCTAGATAGGTACATTTCCTTACCATACATATTCCCGATACGCAACCCCACGAGCTATACAGGTATCTGTCGAATAGACTATCGTAGTAAAATTAATATCGGGCCCAAAGCTAGTGGATGCCATAGGTGTTCAACTCCGTTCCTACGTTGGACGCTAGGCCGAAGCACCAACAACGCGCAGGAGAGTTCAATAGAAGTGACTCCGCAAAACGCAGCGATATGCTAGAGAACGAGAGCTGGGGGAGAGTCGGGGGCGGGGAGGGGGGGGGGGGGGGGGGGGGGGGGGGGGGGGGGGGGGGGGGGGGGGGGGGGGGGGGGAGAGAGTCCGGGGCGCGAGCAAGAAATAAATGCAGAACTCGATGGAGGTCCGTCCGAAACCACCAAGAACGACAACACTGCTTGTTATTGCGTCTGACCTTCCTTGCTCGTCTGGCCCTGCGACAATGCAGACGTGCTCCCCCCCTCCGCAAATGAGCTTGAGGTTGCGATGCTGCTTCACTCGTCGCTCTCCGGCTTTTATGTCCCAGAAACACACCTTTTTTGTTTTGTTTTTTTACAAGGGTGGTGAAAGTGGGTGCCCGGGGATTGTGTGTGTGTGTAGGGGGTAGAGTGTGAAAAAAAGTACGGTTTCGCTTTATCTAGAGAGAAAGCGTTCTCTAAAGAGAAAGCGTTGCTGGGTACGGTAATGCGCCCTTATTTGTGTATGCGTGCAGCGTGTATTTACAGTGGAGACACGTTGTTGGGGCAAACCGTGCGAGCCCGCCACAAAGTACCAGAGGAACGTCGCCATGAAAGTCCCGTTAGTGGTTGATTTTCAAGAGATAGAGGAAACTGCACGATCGCACTGTACGAGGTACCGGGTATATGATGATGATGATGATGATGATGATAATGATGATAATGAAGATAATGATGATGTAGATGGTGATGATGATGAGTATGAGTATGAGTATGAGTAGGATGGTGATTATAAATTGGATGGTGATGGTGATGGTGACGATAATAGCCCAACCATTTGAAAACTAGCGCGTGGTCACAACAACAACGACAACAACAACAACAACAAAAGCGTCACGAGCACGCACCTGAGTGTCAGCCGTGTCCGGCTTCTGGTACGCGTACACCAAAACGCTCCCTCGCGCCGTCGACGTCCACGCGTAGTCGGGTCTGTCGGTTGTCAAGAAAACGTAATCGAACCCCCACTTTGTTGAAATATTACTTGTCGATTTTGTTGTGCAAACGTGTGAACTCTTTGCGCGGCGGAAAGGCAGTTTGGTCGGCTTTCGTGCGCGTCTGCGCCCGCTAAAACATGGGCAGACTTCGCAATCCTTTTTATATTTTTTAATAACCGGCTACAATAGATTCGTGGGAAGAAGATAGGTTAGCCTCGAGGCGGCCGCTCTCGGACAGACGTTTTCCAGAGTCCCCACCAGCGCCAGGAGGGAAGACTAATCGTGTGTCGTCGTGCGGTTTATCTGTCCGACGCAGTTCAGGAGTGCCGAGGTGGTACATCCATCGTATGCCCCTCTTACTGTCGATACAGTAGCAGTGTTCGATTTTTTCATAATACACCCGGTTCAAATCGACGCCGCAACTATACGTGGCGCCTTCTGGCCCTCTGCTACGATGGAACGGGTCGGCAGATTAACCCGTTTAAGACAGCACTCCCGTTTCGGGGACAAATTACTTGGAAATAGAGTCAAACTTATGTCTACGTACAGTGCAGTAGTAAAAAGGGACAAAAGCTCAATATTTCACTGCTACTTTCAACAAAATTCGAACACGCCTGCATTGGCGTCAACTTCTATATCGTGTGCCTCGTATAGGTGAAAACTAGTTGTTCATGTCTTGAAATAGCAGGAACATTGTTTTTTTGGTGTTGTGTCGTAGCCTTGTGAATATGTGCCAGACGGGGGCAGGGGTTCGCAGCGATAAGCAGCTAGATTCCGGTGGAAATTTCCTACTTATTTTCCTAAGTACATCCGTGCTACGAGTACGTACACGTTCGTGGGCACGCAACCGCTTAAAATGCGACCAGTTACCGCACCGGATGTTGGCGAAGTATATGTAGGCGTCCACGGCCAGGGCGATTCGTAGCCCGCCCCCTTCCCACGCCATGCTGCTGATGCCATTACCCGGTACCTTCAAAAGTTCAAAAGAAAATACGACGTCGACCCCCCGAATGACGACTTGAAACAGGGCCCGCGTGACGGCTTTGAAACGCGAAACAGCGGCGCCAGTGGTTTACCCTCCAACAATATACAAAGCCTAAAAAACTAACATTTAACAAAAAAAAAAAAATTACGTGATTTAGGATCCGTTAAATCTGTTTTTTTTTTTAAGATCAGTAGAAACAAATATGTGAAAAATGTCACAGAAAAAACAATAACATTTAAGCGGGTGGGCGTATGGTGCGGATACGAACGGGCTTGACATGGAAAGAGCGCTCCCTCTCAACCGAGGGGCCACTTAGAACCACATCACAAAGTGGGACCAATCGCTGTCAAAGAAAGGTTTTGAAGGGAGATTCCGAACAAATGCGCTTGAGGAAGCAGGAAAGCTGTCCACGGTTTATTATGACCGGTGGACCGACCGACGTCCCTTTTTTCAAACCGACACGCCTGGTTTTAGTCGAAATATATCCGATATACCTTTTTTTGAACCGCCATACCAGGTACCCTGTTTTGGATCGACGCACTTTTTTTTAACCGACATACCCTTTTTTTAACCGACATACTGTTTTTGAAATCGGCATACATTTGTTTTAACCGACATACCTTCAGGGTGCGAAGCACCGCTCCGT
The DNA here is from genome assembly GCA_008828725.1 of Saccharina japonica. Lineage (NCBI taxonomy): Eukaryota > Phaeophyceae > Laminariales > Laminariaceae > Saccharina > Saccharina japonica. Next base: position 100,003 of record MEHQ01001667.1, read on the forward strand.
ACGGAGAGTAGAGCTTGACCACCGACAGATCGCGGGATTGACCCGTCTTATTCAGCTGCGCACGAGCACTGCCGCTAATGGCCAACACGGTCCCGTTTGTGTTCCATCGCGCCTGATTTTGCCGGGGCGTGTGGCATGTGGAATGCAGGTTGGCGTTTCGAAACAGGGGTTGCGCTGGAAGAAGGGTTCCGCCAACCGGTACTTCAGCTGCCGTTTCGTCATGAAACGGTCCATTATTCTGGTGATGCCACAGAAGAGGCGGCTATTACGTGCCTTGCATTGCTGAAAAACTGTCTCTTGCTTGCGCATCATTGGCATTGCAGCATAGGCAAGGTACTGTTGTCAGAGCCGCCAGTAGGTTTGACAGGCTTCAGGCCGTGCTGCGAGTAGAATATCGGCGAGGCGCCTAGATAAAACGAGAACGTCCCACTTGTAGCTGGCGCAGGAAGGGGGTATAATGGCGCAAAATCGAACGCGCCTCATGCATATGCTCCCCTTGACTTTTGTGTTTTTGCAAAATAAATAATGCCCTAGTGGAATGGTGAACATAAAGTTTAAGCACACTTACACATAATAAATATTAGCAGGGGTATTGTATCAATTCAATTCGGTGGAAGTTACACAACAATTGGTGTAGGGTGTGTGTCTTTCACGTTAAACCGTTTTTTCTACCCGTCGACATCCAGCACACCCAGCGTCCGTGCCGATGCTTCATCCTAGAGATATACAGGCTCTGTGGCTACAAAGCTATATACGACACAACACAGATATACCACATTGTAATGCAGTAAGCAGAGCGTAGACAAAACGCATACGTACCCTTCCTCGCCTCACCTGTCGTATGGTCATGTGCGTGTTTATTACGATAGGGGCGGCATCTTCCACCCCTCTGCTCGTCTGCACGGTCCCTCCTTCCAGCGCCAGACACAGGGTGGGCACCTGCGGGTGCAACAGGCCCTCCGCCCCGTCGTACCAATCCAAGGAAATCACTCTCCCTTTACCCTTCCCCCTCGCCGAACCGTCCTCTTTCCCCTCGCCCTCCTTTCCCTCGTCGTCGTCAGAATCGTCGTCGTGCTTGCCGTCAGACGGCGCACCCCCGTCTACGCCGTCGTGCGTGTTTGCCCCTTCTGGCAGCACCATGGCCTTTATCCGCTTTCCCTGGGCGTCGTAGACAAGCACTTCGCCCGCTGTCGTCACGAACAAGATGCTGAGCGGTATTCACACATTTTGACACGCGGCGGTCGAACAAGGTTGCGAAATCGGTGGGCGTTGCGGTACGGTACGGGACGGGACAGCGGAGGAGAAGGGAGAGGGGCCGCATAACTCTCTGGGGTTCTGACTTCTGTCGTAACCTGTTACAGCATGACAACCCTCGAGACTGCCTTAGAGCGACTACCTCGAAGTAGAAAGGCAAGGGGCACGGTCGAGACGCCTCGGATGAACCTTCTGGGCAAGAATCTATTGGCAGAACCTGAGCCCTCCAGGCCATTGAGAGTCGATCAACGCCCCTGGACCTACGTACGAGGTTTTCTCGCTTTCGTCTGAGAACGCCTTTATGACGGCGTTACTGCGAGCGACCCCTGCTTACCGATGCCAATGCACATACCCCGCCAAAAGAATAAGCTTCTACCCGGCGAAGCGACAGAACTTGGTGTGTTTTCCGAAACGAAGCATGACGCCATAACATCAGATGACCCTCAATGATGTGGGCATTTCTGCCTATAGAGGCTTCAGGCACATGCGGAAACACATCATTGTAACTCGTCCGGGCATACCCAGAGCAAGGCGCGCCCTTGACAAGCGGGGCATCCGATTTAAAAGAAGCGTCGTTTCTACGTGTGCCAAAATCAGATTCAACAAGTAAAATCTCCTCACTCCTCCTTATACGGTGGCACGATCGAACTGCTGTGCACTAACCGGCGGCCATCGGGGGACCACTCGACGTTCTGTAGCCCCATGTCCAGCTCCTTTCCCCACAGTCGATTGCCGTCCACCGAGCCGACGATAACCGCCCCGTCGGCGTAGATGATGCAGATCTTCTGCCCGTTACTCGTCCACTGAGAGGTTGCGCATGGCGTGGCGTGGTGTCGCGTTTCATTGTAGATTTTTCGCAAGCGCGTGCGAAAAATTGCGTCACACAAAAGGCGGGGGGATAGCAGGTGAGAGGTGAGGTTATGCTGCCATGGCGGGGAGATAGATGTACGATCTCCTTGTACTATCTTCGTGGAACCCACGGTGCATAAGTGAAGTGAACTGAACCATAATCATTTTCCGAACGGTGTTGCACGCTTCGAGACATGCGTGACTGATCGTATTCATAGTTGGCTAACGAGTTGCGCGTCCCTTGTACAATGCTTAAGGAGGTGGTCAGCCCCCAACAAAAAACGCAAGCAGTCCTGTGAGAGCCGCCCGTCCTATATCCCTCCACATTCGATGTCAAATTCGCCAGATAGGCAACAGCGACGTTTCGATATCGCTGCTCGAGCCTCTCAGAAGGGTCGTACTTGGCACATTGGCGGTCCCAATGCTCCCAATACAGAGCTGTATAGCCTGCAGAGCTCGAGCTAGATCGTGGTAGGCGCTACCTACAGAGCTGTATAGCGTCAAGCGCGAAAACTAGATCGTGGTAGGTGCTACATAGACCTATCCTCTCCTTAGAAATTTGACGGACGTGTGATTTTGGTTGTGGAGTAGACGCAAGAAACCGTTGCACCGCCAGCTAGACAACACCCCTTCACACTACGTGCGCGCCGCCGACCTTCATGTCCCTGACTGCAGACTTGTTCCGGTTGTTGATCATTTCCTCGAACCACAAGCCCTTGTGAAGCATCCACACGATGATCAGCCCACGCTCGTCGCACGTAGTGAGCTTCGAATACGTCGCATTCCAGGTAACGCAGACCTAGTTTTGTTCCGTTCGGCCACGGTGGCGATATAAGGACACATCATATTAGACGCCGCCGGTGAGCCCCTTCAGGGCTTAGGGCATAGTGAGGCATTATACTACTGATATGTGTTACTGTCGTCCCGCGTAGTACTAATAGTCGCTTAGTAAGATCGCGCTTGTCGATTTTAAGTTGTAGCTATAACGCTCGTCGATTGTAAGTTGTACGTAGCCATACGCTAATCAAGTCAAAGAAAAGGTCTACGAAGCCACACTGTAACCAAGTCAATAAAAGGGTTAACAGAGCTATATTACAATCAAGACAACGGCAAGGATTATCAAAGTTATACTATAGATCAAGCCGACGAAAGGGTTGACGTGCGTAGCTATACTGTAACCAAGTCGAAGTAAAGGGTTAAACATCGTGCCATACTTCCATCGAGCTGCGTCGTCGCCCCAGGCGACCCTGATGTTTGTAAGGTTTTCAAAATGAGCTCACCGTGCGTGCAGTGAGCAACATATGGCACCTGCGTGCAACTCGAACGGATTCCCGTCTGGGAATCGTAGGAGGGCGCGCCTCGCGGAAAGGCGTTATCAGAAACTGCGTACTGCCGGCATTTCTTCGCGACCATCATCCCAAATAGGTTTAATACCACGGTACGTATTGATCAGTGGGGATTATGCAAAGGTCCCTTGCAGGCACATCGCACGCTGGCAATGCCCCTACCACGGAGAATTTTGCGTATGGAGCCAGGAAGCAAAAGCTGCCGTGCATGGACTCGATTCAATGGGCGCCTTACCCCTCCGAACCTGCATCCGCGTATTGGGGACAAGTAACTTGGAAACAGAGTTCAATACAATGTTGCAGCAGTAAAATGCTAACCCCTTGATAACTGGGTCCACCTTTCTGGGGGAAAACGTGCTGGAAATTGAAATACAGTACTCGTGCAGGACACCTAATGTGAAACCGGAAATCTGATTCAGACAGGATTTCTTATTTGAGAATGGGTGCGTTCTACACTAACTTCAGTACAATAACGACTCCCGAACTTGTTGTTGTCCCGCATATCTCAGCCTGCCTTTCTTATTTCTCATTTTCTTATTAGGTATCCTGTACTGTAGGAAAACATGTTGCAGTAATACTGTACCAGGTAGAAGATCACACCGCTTGCGCCCCACCGCATATTCCCTCACCACAGAGCCTTCGTGTCCCTCGAGGGTTTGATTCATGCTGAGGTTGGAACCGCCCGGCGCCGCACCGCCCTTTCCGCCCTCCGCTCCCGGCGCGTTGGCGTCTTTCCCTGCTCCACCGACAGACTCCAACTTGAGGACCTGATGATACATGATTGGTACCGCCAGTTTAAACGGGGGATGCATGCATGTATGTATGCATGGTATGCCGAACGAACGACGGCAACCAAGGACGAGGAAGGACCGACCTGAAAGAATAACGTAAAGACAGGACTATACTGGACATGTGACGTTTACACCACAGGCAGCTATTTTTTGCTATTCTTAGCCCCTTCCTGTTTCGCCGCCTGTGGCCACCATCTCGCAGGGCATTTGATAATGGAGGCAACTCCAAAGAAACACGGTTGGTGCTGAGCATGTGCCAGGTAACATTTATGGTGCACGGCTGGCTCCTGACCATGGAGTTCTGCGAGTTTTCGAACGAACAACCCCAAGATACCGGTATGCTCTCTCCCATCACGCCTAAATAGGGATCATGGGGGAGGACGAAAGTGAGGTGGCAAGAAGGGCATGTGCCACTCTGTCCGGAAATATCAGGACCGTTTGGTTCCTCGTATTGACATCAACATACAGCCAGCACAGGACACCTAGTCATAAGAAACAGGAAATCTAATCCAGGCTGGATTCTTATTTGAAAATGGGCGCGTTCTACAGCATAAGGCACCTACTAATAATATCGAACGGAAAAACTGGCCCAGGCTGGATTTCTTATCTGAGAGGGTGATTCCTACAATATTTTCAAGATAACGACTCTCAAATTTCTTACGATTACCCTCTCAATATCAGCCCGGCTTTCTTTTTAGCCTGTTTCTTATTATTAATAGGTGCCCTGTACTCTACACTAACTGCAGTAAAACGACTCCCGAATTTCTTATTTTTCAGCAAATCTCAGCCTGCCTTTCTTATTGGTCGTTTTCTTGCAAGGTGTCCTGTCCGTTACGGTACACACAAATAGTAACCCGACATACTTACAGTAGCTACGTACTACAAGTACCGTGGTATCTACAGTAGTTAGTTGTGTTTGGCGGGGTCGAATGCAGCACGTGTACGAGTGGTATTCCACGCGAGCGAGAAGAGCACACAATGTCACGGGTTTATCAGAGTTGTTGGGCATGCACTTCGTATGATACAGGCTACTCGTACGAGCAATATTTGCAACGCTGGAACACTTTTCGGGTAGTATGTGATCTGTTTTCGGACAGTTCGTGAGTCTGCCTCAAGGCAAATGCTAAAGGTACTTCGAGCGCTTGGCTCAGCCAAAAGCGCTTCTCAGCCAAAAGCGCTTCTCAGCCAAAAGCGCTTAGGTGCCTTTCATATCACGGCACAGCAGTAATAGTCCTGAGGTGATGGTATGATACCTGGGTCAAATACTGCTGCAAATCTGTACCACAGGTATCCTACTGGTTTTATCCGTAGTTTACTCGTACAGAGTACGTAGCAACAAGCAGCACTCGAGTGCTACGAGTACTACACTGCTGTGCAGCGTATATTAGCATCGATCTCGAAGCTCATACCTTTGTTACGATAAACTGCTGTAGATCAGCACCAGGTACCAGGTACGTCCTCTTCAGTACATGCAGTGTATCTAGCCGAGCAGCGTAGACTCTCGCGTCAGCTGTATACCCATATAACCCTAAAGGTTTACCAGCCGAACGTACACATCCCTCTAACCTCGTGGCCCCCCTCGAGCAGTAGCACACACCCTCTATACTACAATGCAGCTGCTGCTGATTTTTCAGTCCGCCTGCATATCGTACCTTCGTGAGACCATTGGATCCACCGCACGCGATCCATCCCTGGGCAGGATTCCACGCCAAACTTTCCAGCTTCGTCCCATTAGGAATGGCTATCTTCTTGCTCAAGTAGATGAACATGTCCGCGTCTCCTCTCAGGGATGCCTTCCTCGGCCAGATCTCCCTAAAGTCTGCTGCGGTTCTGGGTATCCCACCCCCGATATATCCGGCACAAGCACGAGGCACGAGGCTCTGTTGCCGCTGCTGCCGATGACGAGCGTCGGAAAAAAATAACAAAAAACACAGCCGTTTCATCAAAAATCAAAAGTCAAAAATTAGTCGGAGGTATGGTTCCATGATTTGGGTAAAAATGTCAACATACCACATTTCCCGTACCTACCTCGAAATTGGAACCCACACGTAGCAGGCAGGGCAGACTGCTGTTCGCTTGTACAAGGCTGCTTGCTGCTGGGTCGGGCAGGAGTGTTGCACGCATTCACTGCCAGGATCCGCTCGATACATTTATCTGCTTTACCGGTGGCGCCGTGCTCTGGTCGTGTGTGTGGTGGTGTGCTCTGGGCGGAGCTACACGCGGTAGTGCGAGTACCTTGTCTTGTGTGGGTCTTGGTTTGCAATGGGTAATGCACAGGCCGCGGAGCTGGGCAAGTGCGGGTATCGAGTGCTTGGCGTGCAGCCGAACTCGCCTGCCTCCAAGGTGGGGCTCGTATCCTTCTTCGACTTCATCGTGGCGGCCGATGGTGAGTGCAGTTGCCTCGCTAGGGCTGTGTTTGCAAACTGTTTTCGAGAAGTGGTGCGAGTTCGAATTGCGCGGAACAATCTCAAGTCTACTGCGGTACAGAGTACAGAGTACACTGCTCCTCGTGTGTATCGTACCCGGTATGGGAGAAGGAGAAGAGATAGTCTTACGTACGTACTGGTACGTATGATATGATAAAGTACCAGGTGTGTTGTACCTGGTGTGTCGCACCAGGGGTGTTCGTTTACCTACAGCAGCAGCAGCAGCAGTCGCACAGCTGTACACCAGAGGGTGTGCAATTGTGCACCAAAGCAGAGCATGCAATCAAAGGATGGGTATGCAGTGTTCGTACATCGACGACGATGCTACTTGCCTCACTTGATGTGGATCGCCACAATACTCCGTATGTTGCTTTCGACTTCAAAATATGAAGCCGACATTCGACCGTAGACACACAGATCTCCGTACGTGAAGTACCCACAGGTACAGGTCGTAACAGGTACGTACCACCCACCGCCGTACATATGATACCGTACGAGATCATACCATACCATATGTAGCAGTACCGTGCAATGGGGGACCGTGCACCGTACACGCACGTCTCCCATCTCCGTGAGCTTATTGTTTCAACTTTATACTGCTGTGCTGCTGTACCGGTTAGTGCACTGCTGTAAACACCCGGTACGTACGAAGCCTGGAAGCACCCACCGTTGCCAAACACCAGACACACCAGACCAATCCTTGACTGATTGGCACCTCTATCGTATGATACAACACCCAATGTATACACACGTCGTATGAGTCACTCCGCTACTCGTACAAGGTTCTCCTTCGGGATTGATTGTGGTTGACTTCAAAATCCCGGGGGTGTCGCAAGCTGAAAACAAACGGAGAACACAGCAGGCGTTTGTTCCACTCTTACTACCAGCTACGCACTCGTACGTATGATATAGCCACCAGGCAAGAACGAAGAACGTAAAACAGTACGAGTACTCGTAGTTCTTGAAAGCGAAAGAAAGAAAAGTACGTGCCGCCGGACAAGTAACCGGGCAAGTACGAGTACATATGATAGCACCGACAAGCCCAAACGAGTTTATACTCATACGTACGTACCAGGTAGCTACAGCAGGCGTCCCCCAATAAGGCGGTGGTGTGCCAGAGCAATATGACCGCCTTATAGAGGGAAGCCGCCTTACTCATTCCCAGGGTATGAGTTATGAGGGCTATTCCCCTGTTGGCCAAGCGATTTTGACCGCTTTATAGAGGGATACCGCCTTACTCAGACCGCCCTATTGGGGGATCCCCACGGTGGTCTAACTGGTAGCCACGAAGCCTGTTAGCGTTGGAGGGCGGGGGTTCGATTCTCCTCGTATGGAGATTGGAGATTTTTATTCTCAAATGACACCAACTGTCGAGAGCGCATATTACAGCGTGGGTAAGCACAATTCGACGAACGTTGACGAGGGAAGAAAGTGCTGAAATCTTCTCGCGATAAAGAAAGCAAGGCAAGAACCGTAGTGGGGGAGGAGGGAGAAGAGCCTACTTTGTAACCCCGGATCTGAGTTACGACTAGGGAGGGAGAAAGACGGAAGTGCGAAGATAATAAATGGGATGGACTCTGTAGTTATGATACGTATACGGTAGGTACCAGGTACTGCAGAGCGAAGGATCAGGATTGCTGTAAGAGCCGAGCGTATTACATAAGATACAGAGTACGCGACACCAGTTATTAAGAATGTCTTATTTCTGGCCAGGCTGGAATTCTTACGTAAGGCAGGGTGTGTCCTACACTATTTTCGGTACAAAAGAGGGCATGTTCTTATTTTCGTCTAATAAATCCAGCCTGGCATTCTTAACTGCCGAGTTCTTAAGTGCTGTCGCGTACTGCTGTCGTACCGCACGCTGCACGCACCACGAAGCCGCTGCTGCTGCTCAGCTGATGCTCATCTGTCTGACTCACCACGTTCAAACACAACACAACACAACACAACACAACACAACACAACACAACACAACACAACAGCAGCAACCCATCTTCCACAGACGGCCTCCGCCAGCCGTGATCCTCATCGAGATGGAGCGCACCGCACTACATCACACTGTAATACATACCCCCTTCTGGGGGGAATTTCCGAGACAGCTCTCTCCTAAACAAGAGGGGCAACACACATCGAAAAGGGCGGCGTTGGGAAGATATTATTATCGAGATATTATTATGGAGATATTATTTTCGAGATATCATTATCGAGATATTATTACCGAGATATTAATTCCATTGTACTCGTCCCCGTTGTCGACAAAAGCATTTTAAAACTAGCGCATTCGCCCGAGGGAATGTGATATCGTACTATTAATATTTGCGGGGGACCATAGTAAACAGAACCAAATGTTAATGCTGTTCGTGAAAATAGGTGAAGATATAGGTTTTGTGTGTACCGTAAGTCCTATTTACTATGTTCCCCCGTAATAGTAAAACATACCAATCTGTCCCGAAATATAAGCAACTTTCGTGTATTAAACTTTTAATCAAAATGGTCCTTATATTTCGGGTCAGAGTGGTATCACCCGTGTGATGCGGTATGCTAAAGAACTGGTCCCACGAATATGGGTACAAACTACTTGGAATTTGTGTGGGATTTTTTTTTTCAGTTCTGCATGGGTTAAGTGCCCCAGGGCATCATGCTACGTATCGATACGAAATGTGTATTGTACATATCACATGTATGGGGTACGAGGGGTGGACAAAGGGTGACAGTGGATCTTTAAAATGGGGGTTTTGTCTTGGTAGTAGTATGTTGACCCTCAGATCGAACCCTAACCCTAACCCTATGCCAGTGGTCAGTGCTTGCTTGGCCAATCAGAGTGCCTAATTAGCTACCTTAGGAAGATCCACTAACAGTGTTTGTCCACTACTGATGGGGTACATACACTACGAGCACACTACGACTGCTGACCAGGTATTATACAGCCGGTCGTCCCCGTAGTCTATCAGGTAACCACAAAGAATGGTAAGGTTGACGTCAGGGGTTCGAGTCTCCGTATTGATGGAGATTTTTTTCTCAAGTAACACGTGTCGAGAGTGGGTAAGCGGTAGGCGTAGGCACACTTTGACCAGAGTCGACGAGGGAAGAAAGTGCTGAAAGCTTCTCGCGATGAAATTGTGCAAGGACGCGTACCGTGCGAGTCGTAGTGGGGAAGGAGAAGAAGAGCCTACCCAATGCCCCCGGATCTGAGTTACGACTGTGATAGGGAGGAGAGAGAAAAATAGGGCGAAGATAATAAATGGGACGAAAACAAAGACAAAACAGAAAAAAAAAAAACTCGCACGAGCGATGTTGACGTGTTGATCGATACCCATGGTATTTGAAGTCCACATGTCCTCCTTCGTCTCCCATGGGCACGGCTCGCGTTTTATCGCTATGGCTACTCGTTGCAGTGTCGCTGCCAGATTAATCGCTGGCGTAAAGCAGTATCTATGGCAGCTGTAGAGGTCGATGTCGACGCCGATACCGATGTCAAATGCTGCTACCGATGCCGATACGATATCGATGCCGAGGCCGATAGTGGGGTCGACGTCGAGCAGCATGCTACGGTAGAGGTGCAAACCAACCATTGTTTCTGCCTTTTGAGGGTGGTCACTTGAGGAGCTCTATACTAATAGTAAGTAAAAACTGATTTTGGAGGAAAATGGAAGATGCTACTCGAAGGGCAATCCCATAGCCTAAAGTATACAATGAAACATATTGCAACACAAGAATTGTGAGATTCCGACGAATTTTGGTTAAGGAGCCCCGTCATCCAGAAAACGTTTCAGCCAAAAAAAGGTATACCTTGATCGTAGCACGAGTCTCGGTTTCGATGTTACTGCTGTTGTCGATGCCGACATTGATGCCGATGTCGATGCCGATATGTTATCGATGCCAACGCCGATACCGATACCTAAATATACACATGACGGGGTCGACTCCGATACCGATGGCAATATGCTGATACCGATATCGATGTCGACACCGATACCGACTACTCGCACAGTAGTAGTGTGTGGTACCGATACCGACTACTAGTTTTGTTATTTCCTCTTTCCTGGACTCTCGTATGTGGCACGAGAACGCAACGGAACTGAGTAGGAAGTGCCACGTACCCGTTGTATGGGTGTCGCCCGAGGGAATGAAGACGGAGGGTTGGGGGGTTCGTAGGGAAACCGCGGCGGACGAAAGTAGGAAAGAGACGGCAAACAGAGTAGGTACCAGACCGACTAGCTGGTAGAACCTGCCTGTACTACGAGCACAAACCTGCCTCGGCTGGCCGGAAGGTGCTTTTGGTGTGCTCCGGCTGCCTGTCCTTTCCTGTCGTTCTTAGTCTTGCTCTGTTGGCGCTGATTCTTTCGGTCCTTTTCATTTCGTTTCATTTCATTTGATTTCTTTTTATTGGATGTCGCATCTCTGGGAGAAGCACGACACTTTCTTTCTTTTATGTTGTCATGCTTTTGTTTGGTTGCTTGATTGTTGATTTGCTTCAGTATGTTTGCTTTTTATTATTTTTCCTTTTCGCTTTTTTTTTTCCTTCTTTTTTTCTCTTTTTTCTCTTGCATGCACCTGGATTGCTAGCAGGGTAGGTCTTGCCTATCGTATATGGCATTGCATTGTCTGCTCTGCTTACTGCACTGAGCGTAGTATCTCTGTGTCGTAGTTTTGTGACCACAGAACTGGTACCTTTTTAGGATGAAGAATCGGCACGGACACTGGGTGTGCTGGATGTCGACGGGTAGAAAGGAAGTTTAATGTGAAGAACACACACACACTCGCACAGTAGTGTGTGGTAAGCAACCCGGAAAAGGGGTTGCTTTGCTTGGTGTTTTTTTGGGTTCTTAGTTGCTTTGCTTTAGCAATTACAGTAGGTTGCTTTATTTGGCTTGTATATCTTGTACATTGTTTAAAATGGGCATGCTAAAACCTCTACAACTCATTTGTATGGCGTTTTGTATACCATACTAAAAACCATACAGCTAAAATAAGGCGTTTAGTATACCATACTAAAAACCATACAGCTAAAATAAGCAAACGGGCACAGCTTTGTTGCTTTGATTATGCTTATAAAAAGCATGCTTAATTTAATAAGCGACAAAAAATAGCTTTTAAAAGTTGCTTACCAACACTAATACCGACGCCACATGCTTATACCGATGTCGACGCCAATATCTGTGCCGGGGCCGATTGCAGGGCCGAGGTCAATGTCGATCTGGATTTCGATGCCAGTATCGATGTCAATGCCGACACCGATACGGATGCCGATGTCGACGCCGATACCGACGCCAAATGTTCATACCGATATCGCTGCAGAGACTGGTGTTGATGTCAATGTTGATTTCGATGCTAATGGTGATGCCGATATATCGATGCTGATGATGTATGTTAATGTCAATGTTGATTTCGATGTTAATGGCGATGCCGATGCCACGAGCTTATGCCGATATCAAGCCCGATACCGATGCCGAAACCGATAGCGGGACCGACATCGATTTCGATGTTAAGTCGATGCCGATATCGATGTCGAAATTGACTTCGACGGCAATCTCGAGTTCGATGCCAACCACGATACCGATACACCGATACCGATACCGATGTCAAAACTTATTTCAGCTTCAGGTTGACCGATTGGCTTGATCACTAGACCCACCAATTCGGCCAGTACGATCGATAAATCACAGTTGGTGCCAACCAACCACATTCTCCAATTTAGCCAGTCAATCAACGAAATTGATATTTTCCAGTCAAGCAATCAAAATAATCTCCTTATATCGACGAATCAAAATGTCAATCGTGACTCGACAGGGGTCTCGTTGGAGAAACTGGACAACACCTTCATCGAGATGATCAAGGCGTCCGTGGACAAGCCTCTCCCCATCACCGTGTACAACTACAAGTCGATGACAAAAAGGTGAGCAGCACTGCCAAACCCACGCTAAAAATACAAAAGCCTCACTTGGTGGGAGGAGGCAGCAGGGAAGAACACGTTGGGTGACTGACCCCCGTTGCCTTAAGGGGGGGTGGGAGAAAAGGGTGGCGGGGATGATGGGGGGGGAGGGGGCGACACCGCACATGTCTATGACCAACGTCGATCCCGGAAACTGTAAAAATGCAAAAAGTGATGGCTTTTTGTTTTCACTATGGTCCTCACGGATAACTTGCGTTGTGGTGCTGCCGGTGATATCATATTAAAAAATTAAAAAAAAACAACAGCTGTGAGCTCGAGGATTTCGTCGAAGCTCGTCTTTGCTAGCTGAGTGTAATACTTCGATCGCGCGTACGTACGGATTTTATATGTCCTCATGTAGGATGTACATCCCATACGAGAGGGACACAATCTGAGGCTGTAGAATTAAGGAAGTGTGTGTCTTTTTGTGGGGGAAGAAACAATTTAAATTAAATTAAAATTAAAATTAAACAGTCTGAAATAAACGTACCAGGTATACTATAGTGTTCCGACGAGTTTACGTGATAGAGTGGTTCTACTATTTGTAGCCATGTATGGTATATAAGAAGAGGTGTGTGAGGACAGGTTATGGAGTAAAACTTAAAAGCACCTGGATGAACTTTTAATTAATTAGTGATTTGGGTTTTTATAGTGTGCATTATTTATTTGTACCTATAAGGTATCTTTAGTGGAAATTAGTAGGAACAACGTTTTATCCTTTATAACTGTTAAGGGGGGGGGGGGAGACACATACAGACAAGGGTGTGAACCAATCAACCATGTTGACAGGAGGTATGTTAAAATCTAGTATGAATTCATATGTGTTGACCTGCCGCCTCGTGGGAGGGAGCGATCGGGGAAGCACCCTGCTGCGGGGAGGAGCGGGCGGGGGGGGTCGGTAGCGATGGACGTTGGCAAACAGGAGGGGGGAGGGGGAGGGTTGCGGATATCGAGTCTGCACAGTAGTTGCGACGGAGAGGGTTTCGCCACACCACCTTCGGCTCGTTGCTGGCTGCTCTTTTGTCATGTTCGTGTTCTTACCGTATATTAATAGACTGCACTGTGCACTGTGATTTGCTCTAGCATCAGCGGTTCAAGCGGTACGTGAAGTGGCAGTGGCAGTGGCATTGGCCGCAGCTGGCGAGGACAAGCGGTGTCGCTGGTGTATACTCTAGCCAGTGTTTGTCCCGACGCTTCCTGGCTCTTGCGAGTTGTCTCCACAGCTTTTGGTGCGCGGTGCACACTGCCAGAGTTCCGTCCCCGTGTCACGGTCCTGCTCTGACGCTCTATCTGTCTTTCCCCATGTTCATTTCCCTTCCCAACCCCCCCCCACTGCCCCTCCTCGTGCCTTGCTTATGTTTTGCGACGGCTGCTTGTCCGTTTCGCCCGCATTTCTTTTCCGACAAATGGCGGACACCATTAGAGACGTTTCCATCACGCCTTCTAATAGTTGGGGGGGGCAGGGGATGCTCGGGGTGACGATTCGGTTCGACACGTACGACAACGCCGACGATAACTTGGTGGGTCGTTGTTTCGTTCCTTCCGTCCTGGCCTATATATGCGCGGGCTACGGCTGCCATGCTTCGGCGCTGCGTCTTTGCAGGCGTGCACCGTCGGTTTCGTTGTCTTCCGTGTCCGTCGTTTGGGTATGTTCCGTGTTTCGTATTTTTTTCATCGAGTTGCTTCTCGTGCGCGCTCTCTACGAGCTTGTTGTGTGTTGATTGGTGTTTAGGGTGATTGTATGCCATTAACTGGTGTAAATAAACGCCGGTATACCGTTTTATGGCGGTTTTTGGCATTAGGACAGACAGACGGACACCTTCGGAATTCTCGAGGCAAGAGACCCTATGTAAACCTAGGGAATACGCTGGCCCACCTTTCGCGATATGTCGCTTACCGTGGTTGGCCGATGCACAAGCAAGCGCGCTATCGCCGATTCAATAGCATGGCGTGATGTACAGTCCGGTGGCGAGTATCGCAGCGCTATTCATAGCAGATCCTGCCACACTGCGAGACAACTGTTGTAACCTTTCTCGCCCAACTAAGCTATATACTTCGAAGTATGTAAGTACTTGGCACATTTTACTGTTTATGTGTGGTGTACCTCCTGTGGGAATGATTGAAAAGGTCCGCAGCAGATATCGAGGCGTTTTCGTGTCTTATCTCTGTGTGCGGTATTTGCTGGGGTGGATTCCAGGATGTCTGCGTGTACCCCCGCCCCCCCCCGGAACCGCTCATTGAAGCTGTCATTCGTGTGCAAGTCCGCTTCACAAGCACTTCTCAGTAGGATGCAGCTCACCCTTCATGCGACTCGCACAACACCTCGCGGCGCTTTTGCGCTTGGTGCTAGCAATGTCTGCCTGGTCGGTGAAAACTCGACATGCTCCGTCCCGGCATTGTAAGGATGCGAGGGTCTATGGTCATACGACTACGGTCATGCATGATAATGAAGTACACCCCCCCTCCGGAACCGCGGGGCTCAGGTGTGATTTTTTCTGCCCCCTGTTCACTTCACGTGCAAGATGTGAAAGCTGGAAGCAAAGCCACTTGTCCCCGTGTACACATGCGCTCCTCGCGCGCACCATGGCGAAAGCGCTCGGTAGTGGACTTTTGACCGCCGGTAATGTGTTCGCTTTTCGTCGCGCCGCGTGGCGTGGCCCTTCTCAACTCTGGGTGACTGTTGCCACAGCACATTCGGCGGACCCACTATAATAGCAACCATTGTCAGATCAGGTCTGGGCGGACCTGTCTTGTCTGTCAGGTCCTGAGCACGGACGCGAGAATTTTAACATGTTTTTTTGGGATGCGGCGTGTACAGGTGCGAGTCCTGGAAGTAGTTCCGGGGTCTCCGTCCCACATCGCGGGCTTGAAGCCGGAGGACGATTACCTGTTGGGCACGGCGGAGCGCGTGTTTAAGGACCCCAATATACTGCTGGAGGAGGTGACGGCCCATCTCGATCAGCCCATGGCGTTCTACGTCTACAACACCAAAACGGACGAGGTTCGTGACTGTCTGCTTGCGGCAGGTTTTTGGTCTCCTAGCTCTGTCCTTTGCGGCTATATAGAGCGGGTGTGGGTGTGGGCGAATGCATCTGTGTGGTGTGTGCGTTGATTCTCTACCCGAGCGTACCCATGTATTGTCTGCGTGTGTACGTATTAGATGCGCGTCTGTGTTGTCGTTTTTTATGCTTTGTGTGTTTATGTGCGCCTTGGTCGTGTTCTGTGCGCTTTCTTTCGTTGCGTTTGTTTGGTTTCTAGACTAGAGTGTCTGCAGTAGCGGGCCCCCACCCCCATCGGGCGGACCCCTGGCGTGTTTTGTTCGCCGCTGCTGCACTTTTTTTTTATGTTATGTCAGGGAAGAAGCTGTGCTAAACGCCCTGCCAAGACGTTCAAGTTAAAAACGTTCTTGCCGATCAACGAACTGGAACCCTCGGCCAGGTCATTTTACGTGGACGGCTGATGCTATGAAATTAATTGCTGCATCTGCTGGAGTAGCGGGCGCACGCCTAACGTCTTGGAGTCTTCGACTGCCCCACCGCCACTTGCTCCCTTGCTGCTTGACAGGTGCGAGTTGCGGTGGTTCTCCCTACGAATGCGTGGGGCGGGGAAGGGTGCCTTGGAGCGGAGGTGGGACACGGCTACCTCCACCGTCTTCCGCAATCGTGCCGGTGAGCGGGGTAATTTTTCGGTCGCCCGAGAGGGAAGCCTCGGAAAGGTGTCGTTGTGACGCACTTCAATTCGAGCCGAAAATCGTTGTCGCTTCCCAACGAGCGGAAAGGAACGCTGCAAAACCGGTTGTCTTGAGTACGGCCTGAGTGGGTGGCACTCGACCGTGCGCAGAGGACTCGCGGCCGTTTCGTGTACCACATGATGGCGATCCTGGAAGGTGTCTCAGATGCATCCGGCGTCGGTCGGTCCCGAGGCGCACGCCTCCCACGACGGCGCCGCTGTGGAGTTTCTCCTCGCACGTCGTCGCATCCGATGTGATGATGCTCGACGCGGGATTCCACAGCGGGGCCTGCGGGTGGTGGGGTACACGGCAATCGACGGCACTCGGCCTGTAGACCAGGCGCTTTGGTGGAGAGTGGTCACCCCCAGTAGAGGAGTGGCCTCGTACATCGCAAGCAGAAACCACGGGGGTAGCGGCAGCACACGTCGCCGCACCGCACCTCATCGCACCGCTCTGTAAATGTGAAGCGTCCGGAATGGGGGGCTTTGTTCACGCAACCCTAACCCTATTTCCGCGCGGTTGAGGTCGGCCAAAGACTAACCAACCCGCACCGCAAGGCATCTTGACCCCCCAGACACGCACCGCACCCCCCCCAATACAAAAAGCACGCAACCAAAGGTCTCAACAGGGGAAACTGGGCGGCTTTATATGGACACCGGAATTTTTCTGTTTCGTATGGAACCCGCTTCGCCGAGCTAATTGTATGCCGTCGAAATCCTTGGAAGCACTGTCGGTTGCTCCGTTCTTGGCCCAAGGAGGCATTTGATCTGCCACCAGCAGCTTCGAACGACCGAGATGTGGTGCAGCAAAAGGCACGCCCCCCCCCCCCCCCCCCCCTCCGTCTCAGCTTGGTGCTAGCAATGTTGGCCTGGTCGGTGAAAACCCGATATACTCCGTCCCGACGTTGTAGGGATGTGAGGGTCTATGGTCATACGACTACGGCCATGCATGAATATGAAGTACACCCCCCCCCCCCCCCTCCGTCCCAGCCACCGCCCGACCCACCCCACTTTCCTGCTCTGTTGAAGGCGGACGCTCCTATCGCGTCGCATCCCATCCCATCCCACCCCATCCCGTTGTATCGCGTGTCGCATGTATGTATAGTTGAATGGCATAGTAGCCATTTAATCCCTCGTCGTAAAATATAACGTACCAGGCAATACCAGGTACGAATCACACCAAGCTTGCAAAATATTACTTTTTGATAAACAAAATCGATCTCAATAACAGCCTTTTTGTTTATTTATTTTTTGTTGTTCAAATAAATATGACACCGTGTTGCATTTGCAGGAGCTCGACTGCCACGAGCGTGATGAAAGGGATCTCCATTCTCGCTCTGGACGCCACCGGTGGCGGCGGTAACCAGCCGCTCCGCTCGTCGCGAATAGAGGGCGTTCAAGACCCAGAAGGCGTTCTCCCGAAGGGGCCGATGGGGGGAGAAGGGGGGTTGGAGCAGAAGAGCGGCAACCATGCGGGTGGTGGGGTGGTAGCAGCGTCCGCAGGCGGTGCGGTTCAGGGGGCGGGGCGCGGTATAATCGACGTGGACTTGTCGGGGTGAAATTGATCGGTGTGTTTGTGCCGTGCTCTCGCTTTTTTTTTTGCCTCGGTTGCGATGCGAATCGTCGACCCGGAACGCCGTGTGAAAACATGGCGAGGAGAAGAGAGTGCCTGCACGCTTGCACGCTCTTCTTTTCTTTTTTTTTTTGGTTTTCTGTATTTGTCGCGGTCCAGATCCGACAAGACTTTTCGGGTGGGTCGCGTATGATGCTGTTTATTGTCTTTTCACGCCTTGAAATGTTTTAGTTCGTACAGGGGAAAGTGGGGGGGGGGTTGTGAGGGGAACCTTGATGATATATTACACTAGGGAGCTGTGAAGGGGGCAGTGACAAGAATATTACACGTTTCTTTGGATGATGTCGCCATCCGCGAGGGGTAGGTGGCGTGAGGGTTTCCCGATCCCAGCCAGCGCTTAGAAACCACCCCCCCCTCTTCCGTGGCGAGGGTCTATGGTCATACGACTAGGGTCGTGCACGGCATGAGTACACCCCCTTCTTGCGTTGCGATGGCTCCGAGGAGCAGCTAGCTGTCGTTTCCCAGGATTTGCGCGTGTTTGTGTTTTCTTCTATCCGTGTTGTCTCGGAGTGTCGGTGGTGGCGTTTAGCGGCGTCCGTGGCGCTGTCGCTGTCGCTTTGCTCCAACCTCACTGGTACAGTAGTAGCTGCCGTCGCGAGTGGAGTGAATTGTCAAAAACAGTTTTTTTACTTGGATGTTTTTGCACCCCGATCGCGATCAGCCGCTTGGAGTGCTGCGTCGCCAATCGACGCCGTCCCCTAATACCAACGGCGTGGGTATGTCGCTGTGGCCTTGGATGGGCTGTTAATTGCCACCTGTATTACTTACTGTAGAGCACGACAACGATATGGGTTGCGTTGCTGGTCCCTTAGGTGTTATTTCAACTTATCCATATGGTTCCGATATTTCAGTCGATTGCAGTATTGCACAGATGCTCCCAGTATACTCGGGAGTATCGAGTACATTTCATCCTCCGAGCATGAGAGTACTGGCGGCCTATATATTGCGAGTACTGGGAGTATATATGAGCAGCACTGAGGATCCAAATACTGGAAGTACTGGGAGTATGATCAGTACAGAATCCCGAGTATAAGCAGTACCCGCAGTATCGAACTCCGAAATACTTGGGAGTATCTGACAACAGTGTCTGTAGTGCAGAACTTCGAAATACTGTGAGTACACAAATTACTTCAAGTATTTTTTCTCGGAGTATCGAGTACACTTCGTACTCTGAGTACTGATAGTATTGGAGTACTGGCGGCCTTGATACTGCGAGTACTGGGAGTATAAGCAAGTACTGAAGGCCCAAATACTGCGAGTAAAAGGAGTACTCGCAGTATCGGACCCCCAAATACTTGGGAGTACTGGCAGTATCCGAAGTACGTAAACCCGAAATACTGCGAGTGCACGACGTATCTGAAGTACTTTTTCTCGAAAATACCTGACTTTACTCCCAGGTACTGGGAGCATCTGTACAGTATCGCTCACTGCGGACTGCGGACGGACACGTCTATAGAGTTTCCGTTATAGAAGCCCTATAGGTAAACCTAGAGAGAATGGTTTCGTTGTTTCGCGGATCACGAAGAATTACGATATTTCTCGTTAGCAGGCACACTGCGTATTCTCGACTTTTATTGGGGTCGTTTTAAGGTGAGTGTCCGCTATTTTCCCGATCGTTTTCGTGGTTTGGAAGGCACTTATCTCCAGTGAACGATCAGCGCCCTGCCAACACCCCGAAGGCACATCGAGCACCCTTGCGGCGCAGGAGCGATGCTCAATCCCTTTGAAGTTCGTGTGCAGCGACCTTAAAAGCGACACGTGTGGTATCATCAACCTTCCGCACGCCGGACAGATCATCTGTACGAGATAGATCATCTACCGATCACATAGATCCTAACCTGCCGTTATGAGATGTTGTGCAGGAACTGAACATATTACAGATCCAACCAAGGAGACATTGTCCTAGATCATGCAGATTATACGGCTCTCACCTGGCAACATCTGGGCTATATCCTAAATCCCGTTAGGGCTTAGTTTCTGTTTCGGCTGAAATAGCTATCTTTTCTTGACCGCGCTTTTTTTACCGGGATTTTTTTACCGTGGTTATCTGTCGCCTCTTTTTTGGCTCCGCTTTTCGCCGCCGGGCGAACATCCGGCCTCAAGCAAGCCGCGACAAGCCGCGACCGCCACCGTTGCCAAGGGGAACAAATAACGGGGATTTAGATCGAGGCTGGGGTTAGCCCAGGCGATTCTATATCATACAGATCATACTCTATATCATACAGATCATACAGACCAGGAATGTATCTGCTCTGAAAGATCTAGATCACCGAGTGGAAATCGATGATCTGTCCGATGCGAGAAAGCATCTCTTACGGGGGACCATAACGGGGGACCATACGAGTAGTAAATAGGACCAAAAATTGTTAGTAAAAAGAGGTAAATATGTAGGTTTTTGTGTGTGTGTACCGTAGGTCCTATTTACTAGTGTTTACTATGGTCCCCCGTGATAAGCAAGAATGTGAAGCATACAAGTACAGCAGTATGTATCACCGTTACGTGCGCGTGTGGCACAGCAGTCCCTTCCGCTGCAGTTCGGATACACTCCCTTGTTGGTACCCCGGCAGTTCTAACTGCTCCAAGCAGCCGATGCTCTGTCATCGCCAACAACTCGTTCGGATGTTTTATCCCTCTAAAGCCCCAAGTAGGATAAATAGAAGGAGGCATCATGAGTTTACGCCTGCAGGTCTGCAGGTGCGGTGAGGTTAAGGGTTTTTTTTTTTTACTTTTCACTCAGATGTCCTTGATGGCATAACTCAAGCTCTACGCATCCATTCCGAATTTTTCCCATCATGACCTGGTGTGTACGTTTCAACTTGGAACTATCTGGTATAATCGTTTCTTCCGCACCTTAAAAACCTTTCATGCGCACAGCAAATTGGACCTTCCATCCACCACGTTGTACGGTTCAAATGACACGTGTACATGTGGGAAGAAATGGCGATCGGGTGCATGGTATTCACGTATTCATACGTACACCGTACGAAGTATCTGTCTAGTACCGAGACCTACGCGTATAGTACTCCACGTACGCAGACTCCTCGGTCAGCAGCACGTATGGAAATCATAGCAGTTTGTACGCACGGCACACACGTGTTCCTCTTCTAAAAAGCAGGCTTAGGTACTCGCAGCGGACTTGACTATTGTTACTACTGTAGTACGTAATCGGATGTGGACACGGGGCGCGTGCCGTCAAAAGGCAACACCCAGGAAAATGCTGCAGTCCCGACTATTGCGTTTAAAATTCTACCGGTACATGCTGTGAGCGCGACTCGGACGGAATACACCGTGCCACGCTAGCTCGTGACGCGGCCGTCTCTCCGGCGATGGAGGATTTATTCATGTTTTCTCCCCACCTCATCTATTATCTTCGCACTACGAACGTGCAGGCAGTACTTTTCCCAACCCCCTTCCCTTTCGTACATCAGATCAGGAGTGTCACAGTCGGCACTCCTTGCTCCCTCCCCGATACGGTACGCGCCCCCATTTTCATCACGAGAAGAGTTCAGCATTTCCCCCCCCTGTAGACTCGCGCCTTAATGTGCTTAAACTTGTATACGCTATTAAGTAGGCGTTTTTTGCAGTGATGTGTCCCCCAAACGGGAGTCCGGTCCTAAAGGAGAAAAAAAAAAGGAACTAAATGTTTCCGTTGGACTACTGTGGGTATCGGTTGGACGATTGGTAGTAGATGTCGGGTACGCGGCTCTATTAGCCAACGAGGAGGACTGCGAGAGCCCAAATACGCCGGCAGCCTTGAAATCGGTGCGTTTTGCAATTTTGCCCTAATCGTGTGTGCTTACAGCGGCAAGTCACTGAGATTGCTCACGAAAGCAAGCACTGCATGGAGCCATAGCTCTGTGCCCTCCATCATGAGATTACGATAACGCACCGCACAGCACGTTCGCTTCCCGACGGCAGACGGACCGTTAAGCAGCCCGAAAACGCCGACAACCATTGCTCCAAGGGGGGGAGGGGGGGGGGCGTAGATTAGGCTATCGAGTCAACAGATTGCTGCACTTCCACGCGCCGACCTCTGCTAAACTACAACCTTGAAAGCTCGTCCTTACGTGCTCAAAAACCTTTCAGAAATAAGCCTCTAAGCGATAATATCATGGAGCAACGCGCAGCACGCACCACAAACTGTCGTAGCACTAAAGCACCAGAATGACGGTTTCGCCAAGAGGCCAGTAGCAAGGAGGGACCCATTCGAACCCTGCAAAACAACCAACCCCACTACCGTCCAAGCAAACAGTACATCAGCGGCGAGACCTGTGCCGCTTTTCATCGCTCTTCTTCTTCCCCCCGCCGCCCGCGGCATCGCAGCGTTTTCGACTCTCCCCCCTCTTTCTCTCGCCGCCGTCGACATCCTCACCGCTCGCACTGGATCCTTCCCCTCGAGGGCATGGAGTTCCAGCACCAGGACAGGGCGTTACTACGAGGCCGAACCGGGAGTGCATCGCTTGGGACCAGAGGGCCTTCCGGACGCGCTCCGCGTCCCAAGGATTTCCAAGGGACACGGCTTTTTCTTCCAGCGTTTCTTGGACCTGAGGGAACGGTTGCCGCGACGTAGGGTAGGGTCTAAGAGGTTGCCAGCTAAACTTCTGGAGTGACGGTCCGTAAAAAAACACTTGAATACCCCGTTTGGGAAAACAAAATACGAAAAAACATAAATACGTACGTAGCGTAAAGAAGCGACGGTCTACAACACCGGCTACACGAAGCACCGCAGGTTTCTGGGATGAGGGGTCATAAAGTTAGTGTCCGGAAGTATAATACAACCAGGAGTTGTACGATAACGCTCGGGAGCATGAGGCTACTCGCAACAGCTGCAGGCGTACACTCGACGGGCTGATGATGCCGGACTTCCGTTGCAGTTGGTAGGTATAAGCCGCCCCCCAAGAGGGCGACTAATCGTGTTCTCCCACTACCTACATACAAGGAAGAGTCCGCGACGGGCGGAAACGTGTGAGATATATACATCGGTGACAAGGATGGGCGGTTGCGGTGCCTCAGCGCAGAGGGCGGCAGGCGTGACACAAGACGAACCGCGTGTGCACCACGCAAGGCACTGGCAACCGCGCGCACGGTCAGCTCGGGGTTAAGCAACGCGCTCTACCCCAATGTTCATCACCGCTCTAGCTCAGAGGGGCGGAACAGGGTAAGGTACTGGTACACAGCCAAATTTTGTAGCATCCGGGGGGGGGAATACAGGCGGGGGGGGGGGGGGGGAAAGTACAGGTGTACTCATGTCATGCACGGCCGAAGACGTTTGACAATAGACCCTTGTATTCCTACAATGCCTGGACGGAGCACGTCGGGTTGTCACCAACCAGGCAGGCATTGTTTGCAGGGAGCAGCAGCAGGTGTCACTTGGTGCTTCCCTCCGATTGGCCTCCAACACAAAACAAGAGAAACGCCGCAAAACTCGGCGAGAGTGTTGATGCGTATCATCCTCGGCACAGAACTTTTGACGTACCTTCAGCTATACGAAAGCCGACAGGGGAAATTCTGTAACACAGCAGTAATTTACTCGTCAGCGGGGGTTGGTTGCGATTACTCTCTTGCTTTTTCCGCACGTTCGCGAACAAAAAACGATGCCCACGCCGGCTCCGCGCACACGAAATAGGACGCGTGTGGCTACTGTTCGGCGCTGCCTCACGAGGCAATTCTGGGGTACAACGTCTGCCCGCTCTACGTTTCCCGCCATAAAAGCAGTGAGGGCTGGGCCTCCGTGGGCCTACTCCAGCAACGCCCCGATTCTCTGCACAACTACCAGTGTCACCACAGCAACACGCCCGTTCTCCCGCGCACGGGAACGAAGTTTCTGCGGCAAATAACGGGTCCAAGCCGAATCCGAGACGCCACAAAACAGAGAAGCGGTGTGTTTGCAATCGATCGGGGCCCTTTTCCCCTCTTCTCCACCGGCCTGCTTCCTTCTTACCCAGGCTCTCTGTCGGGACCGGTCCGGGCATCAACATGCAGTATTGGCCCGCCCACAAGAAACGCCATATTTGAGCAAACCTTAGAACCTTTAGTGCGACACCCTCCCTGAGCATAGGCTATGATCTACCTGGTAGGATTTAGTGTAGCGCTCACCGCTGACCGCGATTGCCTAGTCTAAAACTGCTAAGCGTCCCCCGAAAAACGAGCCTTACGTTCTCGCTACGAACGTAGGTTACGTTTTGTTCGTGGGCCACACTCTGTGCGTGTACTGCTACTGTACGCGCTCTCTAAGGCGGCGCGTGTGACAGCCGTACCACTCGCCTGGAGGTACTCCGGCAGGCTGTACTTTCGAGTTCCGGTCATCATCACCGCGTCGATCACCTGCGACGATCAACGCGCGCGAGAACGGCACGGCATATTTCACGAATTCAGTGTATATGAACGGGTGTACTCAACGCCTACGTGCCGTACGGTAGATCCCTCACGTGCATTGTGAAAGAGGTGGTAAAAGCGGAGAAGGCAGGGGTCTCTCTGCCTCGCCCGTGATCACGAGCACGCATTCTGCCTTGCCGCCCGCGAGCAGCCTAGGGGAGAGCAAGGTGTCTTATCGTCCGTCAAAGACTAGGCTACCCACGAACAAACGAGCGGAAGTCGAAATTAATCGATAATGTCACAGGTCTCTACGAGTAGACCGACACCATCGTCAAACGCACTTGCAAAAAGAAAAGAAAAAACAAACAATAGAAAACCGGGACACTTATTATCCGCCCTCTCACCATTGGCGGTGCTGCACACGCGGCGAGGGGTGTTCAAAAATTGAACTCCGTCCTCTTCGCTTACAAAGGCTAAACCGCTCACTCAAGCAGCGCCGACTGAATGGCCCAGTGGTGTAAAATTTGTAAACGAACAAAATAGGTACGTTTTGGGCTCAATTTGCCCCCCCCCCCACCGATAACGTCCTCCTGGGTTGAGAGTTCGATATAAATGATAAACCACTAAGCCCACTCAGTCAGCGCTGACCGTGTGGCTCAGTGGTTTACGCTTTACAAAACGAGCATGTCTGCCTGGTGACGATGTACTTCATCTGCCTGTTTCACGCCATAGTGTACATACCTCGTCCGCGTCGAATGGGCAGCCGCCGCACGCGGCCGCGAGCACCGCCGAAGCGGTCGCCGGTCCGACCCCCTTCAGCTCCGCCGTCAGAGCCGTTACCGCATTCTTCAACGGTCCTCGCGATATCCGGGCGGCCGTTGAGTCGCCTCTTCCTTCGGATGGTGACGTTGGTAGGGAGGAGTTCTCGGGGAGAAAACGAAACGCCTCCCGGCTCTTAGCCTTCACCTGTAACGGTTGGTTCGTTGGTCAGGGGATGTGGCCGAAATTGGGGTTTCCAAGGGAGGAACGCATTTTTTTGCATGAGTGAGGCGGTGGATGTGTTCGTCATTATGTGTACCATCACTTCGTTTCGGCGTTTGCCACCCTTGTTTCAGGTGCGGATGACTGCAGTACCAACATATGAGGGGCGGGAGGGGAGCCGCGCCGAGATTACCTCCGTGCGCAACAGTGTGTACTGAACGTTAGCTTGCAGCGCTGTGGTGCATTCGACTATTT
Source organism: Saccharina japonica (assembly GCA_008828725.1). Taxonomy (NCBI): domain Eukaryota; class Phaeophyceae; order Laminariales; family Laminariaceae; genus Saccharina; species Saccharina japonica. The sequence continues at coordinate 125,514 of MEHQ01001667.1, forward strand.
TTCTTCAATTTACCGATAGGCACGGCACGACCATCACCACCGGGGCCAGGGGACATCCCGCCCTAGCCGAAGCCCTTGCCGCACAAGTACACACATCAGTACCAGATGACAACAAGCGACCGCAGCAAGGCGTCTACCGAAAACCATACACGCAAGCGCTTCGAGCACTGCGATGGGTTCGCCCGACAACAAGACGTGGCTGCTGCAGCCGCACCTCTAGCAGCATCTCCGCCCACAGGGCTTTGGAAGAAAGCCCATGGCACCCTAACGCGTACAACAAGAGTCCCGCATACAACGCGGCAACCAAGTGACGCCAAACTACGGGGGAGCATAGTAACCAGATCCAAATATTTTGTGAAAACATAGGGGGATACATGGTGTTTGGGTCCATGGTGGGTTCTGACTACTAATGTGTTCTTACTACATAGGCCCACCCCGTGATAATCGTAGGGCCGTACGAGGGTTCTGCGCTTCCCAAGAGGCGTGTGCGGAAAGGGGTGATTTACCGTGCTCGACATGCGAGAGAAGGTTGGCTGTAAGCCACGGCCTCCTTTTATGCCTCTCTTTTCTTCGTCTACAGCCCCTCGACACGCCCGCTAGCTTCGACGCCGTTCTTTTTTCACCAAATCGCAGGCATTGGGCCCCTACTGCTGTGCTATTGGAACGCGTGCTTGTTCGCCCGGAAGTGCCCCCCGCCCCCTCCGGACTAAGGCAAGCAACACATGAGTACGCCCGCCCCCCCCCGCCATCTCCCGACCCATGCCGCCCCTCCAGTGCCCCTACGTACAACATGTTAAGGTCAACAGGGAAAAGGCGGATACTCCTTCCCTCTTTCGCTTTCTGCCCGCCGTGGCTAGGTCGGCAGGGGTGCCGCGACTACAATACTCGAAAGTGGCCGTGCGCGCATGCGGTAAATAGCCCGAGACTCTGGAGAGCTACCGGTCAGTGCGCGGCGAACGGTTGGAAGCGTCCCGATCTTCCGAGCCCAAACCCGAGCGTCGAATCCTTTCAGCGCAAGATAACCCGCGCAAGAAAAAGGGGCGCGTATATGTAAACGTACGTACCTGTTTGGGGTCGGTCTCCGTCGCGAACCGTAGCAAATTGGGCCGCACTACGCCCATCCACAGTTTCCACCGGACCACCTTGACAAGCTCGTCTTTTGTGAGGTAAGGCTCCGGAGCGCGGGAGCGCAGGGTCGACGGAAGTTCCTGGTGACAGGGTGGGGTGCATTCGCGATTAAACAATAAGGGAAGTAAGCGCAACGACAAGCTCCTGTCGCTTTGGAGCAGAGAGGAGGCAAGAGAGGTGTCGGGGAGCGCAGCGAAAAAGACAAAAGCTACGTACGTACATACGCGCACCGCTTTTCCTATTTATACTGCAGAAACGTCCCACTCTACTTTGGAGAAGTTTTGCCTCCGAATCGCGGGCGGAGCTCTGAGGGGGTTTTAATAGGGTCGAGAAAAATCGCGCGATCGGAGCCCGTTTTCGACGATTTTGATCAATGGTTGCGGCGAGCTTGAAGGAGGCATGTTTGGTCGACGTTGGACACGATCGGCACGGATGCCCCCTCAACACCATGCGGCACCTCGACGAAGAGCACTGGCAACCCTCCGTTTGATGGAAAGCAAAACTCATACAAAATTCGATGGCGAAACCCACTGCTGTACCAGGTAGCGCTTACGGGTTCATTTTTCTTGCACTCACAGCATGGCCCCCGTTGAGACCTCGTAAGGCGTGTACCATACCATTATGTCCTATTAATAGTGTACTTTAGTAGGGATAATCCAGTCATTTAGACGCCTTTCCACCCTGCTGCTCTATTGTTGAACACCGCACCTATTGCCTGGTGAGGAAACATCAATCCTCTAGGTCAGAGGGCTTATCGGGTAGCACGCAAGATAACACACCACCTGGGGTGCATTTTTCTGAGGAGATGTTCTTTAGAACAAGACGAGGGGGGGCATAACACGACGAAAATGGCAGCTTTGAAAGGCCACCCTCGATATGTTTCCATGAGACGCATTGCTCGGCATTAGCACTCTCCTCGTTGTGGAGAAAACCACACCATACAAAAATCGCCCGAGGGGGGTGTGTTATCTTATCACCCGGGTGTGATAAGGTGGTACGGTAAGCTGCCCTAAAGGTATGCATCGGCGCTTTTGCGTCGCAGTGTACTGCTTAGTGGTTAATGTTGGGCGGTCGTAAGAGGAGCTTGCCGATTCCAGTATGAATTAATTTTGTTAAGCGATATCTCGCCGGGAAGGTGTTCATTATACTTGGCATCGCGTCGTAGGTCTGGCCTCGAGAGAAAAAACGAACATGATAACTGTATATACCAACCTCTTCCATGGGAGTTATTCTTCGTGGCGATTGCAATGCAGAAGGCTCGCGACCGACGCAATTATTAATCACTCATCATCGCAACTTCAACGAGTTGAAACCAACCCTATTACCCTCTCAGTAGCTACCTCTCAGGGCCGCCAAGATAGCAACCAGAACAGTGATATTTTGGGTGTTATATACCGATCGTCTACGAGTAGCGTGAGCACGTAGCAGCAGGACGGGTAGGGTCATGTTGCGCCCATGCCGTATGGTTGACTCCTTGCAACCATTGTAACTCAGGACACTAATCTGTATCAACCATTGTATACTCCCCCAATCACGCAGTGGCCATGGCTGCAATAGCTACTTTTGGTAGTCAACTTTCGCCTCTGAACTCTCAAGAGGGTTACGAGTGGATTGGGTTCACAGCCCATGCGTCCAAAAGTAAGCTCTACTGCTCCCAAACAAAAATACAAGGGAACAAATACCAGGTACGTATATATATATACACGCAAAACAAAACTCGCATGCACTCTTGCAAAATCAGAGGCACCTGGGACCTGGGAAGGCACGGCGATAGTCTTCAACTTACTGTTCGCCACCACGCATCTAGCTCCACGAGGCCGAGTCGCCCCTTCTCCTCTGACAAACGTCGGACGCTATCCTCATAACTGGGCCGATGCGGGTACGTTCGTGCCACCATATAGGAAGGCCGCCAAAGCCCACCGATTTACGAACAAGCGCAAAGAAATCAGGGAATCAGCCGAAGTCAGCGGCGGCGGCGGGGGGGGGAGGAGGGGGGGGGGGGTGTACTCATGTTGTGCACGGCCGTAGTCATATGACCATAGACCCTCGCATCCCTACAATGCCGGGACGGAGCGCGTTGGGTTTTCAGATATCAATTTCACGCTAAAGGTTTTCACGATGCGCTTATTGCGGTGTTCGGAGAGGGCGGGGACAGATCGATTCCACGTTAAGGTTTCAAGGATGTGGGCATGTCGTTTAATTTGGGGGGGGGGGCAGGGGCGGGAGGGAGGTGTACTCGATATTGCCGGTATTGTTAGCCCTGGCGCATATATACGGGCACTATAGAGGGACCATTAATGTATGTATATACAAGGCGGGGTAGTAATGTCGTGTCGTGCATGGCCGTAGTCGTACGACTGTAGACCCTCGCATCCCTACAATGCCGGGACAGAGCACGTTGGGTTTTTACCAACCAGGCAGACATTGCTTGCACCAAACGCGAAGCGCCGTGAGGTGTTGGGCGAGTCGCATGAAGGGTGAGCTGCATCTTACTAAGAACCGCTTGTGAGGTGGACTTGCATATGGACGACACCCTCCAAGGCATTGATTTGATTTATGGTGTGGCCACTTCCAGAGACAGCAATGGGTATGCAGTACGCAACAGATGCTAATAATCTCTTATTTTGGCCAGACTGGCATTCTTATGTAACACTGGGTGTGTTCCACACTTTTTTCAGTACAAATAGGCCGCATTCTTATTTTCTCCCCAAACTCTTGATTATTAGATTCTTAACACCTGCCGCGTACTGTACTATGTATATATGCCTCGTGGGTGCCTTACCATATACTTCGTACACACTACGTGATAATATCATTCCCCATGTGCGGAGTTAACCCTTCGTATAGGACTGGAGTCCCGTTTTGGGGACAAATTACTTAGAAATAGAGTGGTTTGTCCCCAAAACGGGACTGCAGTTCTAAAAGGGTTAAGGTTCTCCACCCCGCACAAATGATCTAATTCGCCACCAGCCGTGATAACCACCCAATGAACAAGAAAAACGGCACCCTGGTTGTCTAGCGCACGGGGTGAGAGGAATGTTTTACAGCGTCATCGCCAACCGACGCCAACTCAACCTATGTATATAGGGCGGGGGGCGGTGGAAACAACGTGAGGTTGTATTTCGGACATCATGCTCTTCGAGATTCTGGCATGGAGCGCATGAACGCAGCAATACCATTCAGAACTGAAAACCTAATCCCACACTAATCCCGAGTAGTTTGTCCCCAAATTCGTCGGACCAGTTCTTAAGGGCCAGAGTACAAGCGGGTTGCATCAAGATGCTGCTGACATACATACACACAAGCGTGACAATACAGAAAACGACTCGGTCACTAGAACAAAAAACTATGCTCGTATATACCAGAACTACAGCAGCGATCGCCTTCAAGCAGCTCTCTCGTGCGCTGGGTGCAGAAAGCAGTGCTGATCATCCGTGCAAATACCATCGAGTAAACGCCTTTCAGTGCTATAAAGCTATAAACGCATCTCGTGGAAGTAGGAAAACCTCGGCGATACTGAAAGGGGACGTCGGGGAGGTCGTGTACCTCAAACACTCTTTTTACATATTATATTTCCCATTGTCAAGTACCGCAGTCGACGCCAAACGAGGCGCTCCCTTTGGCCCCTTGGCACGCAGGGGTGTCAAACTCTTGAAAACATACGGCATTTTCTCACTTACCTTGGCATTGCCTTGAGGCAGACTGGGAATTGATTCGAACGGGGGCTGACATAGGCAGCCAATAACCTAATCCCCGTCCCCGATTTACATGAAACTCGCGTATGGCCTGTCAGAAACGCGCAAGACTAAAATGTCGCTGTATGATACGAGTAGACGCATGCACTAATTTGCGACTTATTTTGTCGAGATTTTTTTACTTTCCAGGTAAACTCGCAGGAGCTTTTACACTCTACACGCCGTGGTCGTAGCTGTCTTCTTTCTCCCCCCCTGGTTACAGAACGGGTACGTAATACATCATCGTCTGGTGCAGCCAACACAAGGCAAACGCAAAAACTACGGCGGTACAGCAGCAGTAGTTAACTGACCACGCGAAGGCTGCGGCCCACTCCTCTGCTGCGTCCGACTCGAGGAGGCGAGCAGCCGCCTCGCTTCCTGCTCGCAGCTTCGGCATGCCAGCACCACCGCCGAGGCGGACCTCTAGCGGATCTCCCGCCACAAGTAGAACGTGCGAACCTCGATCAGCAGCACCCTGCTGGAAGATGACGTGACTCCAAGGGTCAAGGATGACAGCTTGCAATGCAACATGGGAAACTCTACGACACTCACAGCAGCAGTGGTATACAGCCGAACCGTATATACGTAGTCATGATATGGTAGAGTCTACAACAAACAGTACGTTTTCCAGACACATTATTAATAGCAACATTTCGCAACAATCAACGAGGGGGAGTGATAAGTTACGACCACAGCCACAATAGCAAGCATCGCTCTGGACGGAAATAAAATCAACGTTTCGGCATTAGTATGAATACTACAGTAAGCGATCCTTATGTTTCCGTCCAGAGCGGTACATGATCGAGTTTTTAAATCACACGGCGGGAAAGAGCGCGGCAAACGGCAGGCACAAAAACATACTGGTTCGTAGCACTTTCTTCACCGGGGCTAGCATCTTGTGAGCGGCTTGCCACCCCCAGCCGTACTACGCACCGCTGTCCAGCCTAAAAACGGCCTCGGTGGTTGGTTACGTGATCATATGATCACTGCACTTGTCTAGAAGACCACACCATCTCACATGAGACATCAGAGCAAATCAGAGTGTGAAACGATACATGCCGGAAAACCAACACCAAATGGCGAAGACACAGAGTACCCCTGGATCAAAGTTGGATATGTATCTGTTTCTCTAGCTCTAGTGGCGTAGAAAACGTCGGACTGCCGGACGGGCAATAGACAGAGTGACAATCCCCGTCTGATTCTGCTTACCTTTCAGGCGTCCTCCTTACAGGTCAGCACGCACTAAAGCTTGGATCGTCGCCTGTTCACTTGCTTTGTTTTCCCGTTTTCGCTTGTTTTTTTAGGGTGTTGCAAAGTCATGCAAGGCTTTATCTCACCGGGCGGCTTTACGGGCAGTTTTGATGCCCGAACCCAGCACGAACCAGAGTACACTGCAGCAACAGCAACGGAAAGCACTGGCTGTGCATTTTGCTCTGCTCATCGGTAAGCCTTTCGTTGGGGAAATCGTCTTCGAGGCTAGCGCGGCCGCCACGCTTCACTGGAGAGCTGGTCCCAAGCGAGAAGCGCAAGGCCACCTTCTACGCGAGAAAAATCTTGTACGTCGTAGCGATATAAAACCCGCAAACCTTTTGTTTCTTGATCAGAGTGTACGCGGGTATATATCGGAGCACGTACTGCTTGTACCGGTAGGTCTTTCTATGTCGGATAACGTACCGTTCAGCATTCAACACTGCTGTCAGAAACGTCACCGGTTGCACTGCTGCACGTCGATCCCACCGAGATCTTGCGACTAGCAGAATGGTGGATGGGCTACGTAAGAGTTCCTTGTACTTGCAGCAGAGGCATACGATGACAGACTGGTATCGACTGCTGTTTGGCCGGTATGATAGACATCTCGTACGATGTACGTGTATTATTTACCACAGGTATATGCACCCCGGTATCATATGTAGGATAACGTACCGCCGCATTCAGTGTTGAACACGACACGCAAGTACCGTCTCGGGCAGAACAAGCTTTGCCGCGAGGGGGAGATCTCACCTTGGAGTCGGTAAGCAGAACTGCCCGCCTGCTGTCTTGGTTCCCCACATCAGGCCGATTTCATGTTTCCATTTATGGCAAGATGGCAAGGGTTTACCTGTGGTACAGCAGTAGAACCAAACACCCCCGATCGTACTCGTAAGTCGTAATTTTAGTAACATTAAAAAAAGAGACAAGACTGGTCCGGGCTGGATTTTCTATTTGATAAAAAGGGTTCGTTCTACAGTACGTACGTACGTACGTACGTACGTATGATACGTACGTACCACTCTGTCCCGAAATATAAGCACCGTTTTCATTGAATTTTAATGGAAAAAATGTTCTTATATTTCGGGACAGAGTGGTACACTAACTCCGGTTAAAATAATTACTCGAATTTCTTATTTTATTACTATCAAAGAAAAGATCAGCCTGATTATCTTACTTTTCTTACGCTGTACGTACATATATAGGTGTTGTGTACTCTATCGAAGGCATGCTGATCGGCCCGTGGCCCGCCGCCCTCAATCAACACAAGTCTGCCTGCAGCGAAAACTACTCTGTACGCAGCAGTTCGTACGCGTATACTGCTGTATACATACAAGCAGTATAATAGCCCTCTCGTATATAAGAAACAGATGGGTTTTAGTTTTTGTACGTAAATAAATATAAGAAATCGGGATATTGGCCCAGGCTAGATTTCTTATTAGAGAATAAGTGTTCTCCACGTTGTGTACAGCAGTACAAGACACCTACAGCAATAATAAACAGGAAAGCTGGTCGAGGCTGGATTTCTTGTTTTGAGAATTGGTGCGTCCTACACTAACTTCAGTATAACGAATCCCGAATTCATCACATACTGTTCCTGTAAATATAAACCTGTCTTCGTTGTTGCCCCGTTTCTTAATAGGTTTCCTGTACGACGTACTTCGTGTACGTGGTATATTGCTGTAGCTTCTCAAGTAGAACTGCTCCCGAATTCCATGTTTCCCCGGAAATCTAACGCTGAGTTTCTTGTCGCGCTCTTTCTTAGCCCTTTTAGTACTGCACTGCACGTACCGATATATTTGACTCTAATTCCAAGTTATTTGTCCCCATAATGGGAGTGCAGTCCTAAAGGCGTTAACCGATTTTGGATCTGTGCGCACGTTTTGGGGACAAGCTCTATATTCGTACCTGGTACGAATTGTTTTTGTGTGGTATTGGTTTGGCAGTGGTAAAATGGCTTCATCAGATGGCCGGTAGTGTAGTACGCCAGTATTGCATAAATACCAGGCACAGAGTACGGCACTATTAATAGTAGTACATGTCAGGGGTGATAGAGAGGACACGTACTAATGGCAACAAAACAGGAAAAACTGACCCAGGCTGGGTTTCTTATTTTAGAATGTCATAGCAGCGTTCAGCACGAACTCCAGCATGCTATGTATAATAACAGTAACACGCGGAGTTTCTTGTTCTCGTGTATATATCTCCGCCTGGCTGTCTTTAGTGCTCGTTTTGTCAGTATCTGGTCTACAGCAGTATAGGGGGCCCTGTACGAAGTGTGTGTACCGGTGTACTCTCGTACTGACTGACTAACTGTGTACGAGCACACAACACTCTCGCTTCATACGTATCATGCCATATCATACGCACCCCGTACTTCAATTCAAGTGACCGATGTGATTACCCCGGGAAAGGACAGATGACACGCCGACCATAAACTGGCTGTAATCAACCATGATTATGATTGTATCGAATCCCATGTTGAAGGGCCGCGTCCTCCTCTTCCCCACCCCCTACAGCGGCGGTCCCCTCGTAAGGTGACCTGGTGGCAAGCGGCTTAAAGCAGCCTTATAGTCGCACTCCCCTAACATATAGCCGAATATCACCTATATACCTGGTAAGGCGTTTCGCCCTATTTATATTAGGTGCGTTACCTGTGTCAGGCGTCTTGACTTATACTTACTACCTAGCAGTGTAGCTAACACATCACCTTTTTGAGTGCCAACTGTGAGGTTCGGAGCTGCGAGACGCCGTGTGTTCTTCGAGTGAGTACGTATCGTGTTCCCAGGACATGCATTTTCGCGTAAAGCTTGACGTCTATGTCAGCAGCCGTTACATCGGGGTCATCTGCGGTAAAGTGCAGCTGCGGAGCTGTACTTGCGTGTACGACTTGACGTGCTCTATTTCTATTTATTTAGGTCAACATCGTCGACGTACTGCACCCGTAAAAAATGCCTTGCGTATCACTAGGAGCGCCGGACACTGGCACAACGGTTGTGGACTACCTGGTACGAGCTAAACTGTTGTAAATGCTCTATATAACGATTCCCGAATATGACGTACGAACACGTTTAGCTCTGTGTTGAGCCTTTCATGTCCTCTTGCTTGGCCGACATCTTGGCGTGTATTCCCTCATGATTTTTTTCGGCCTGCGCAACGCATGCCATGGCGTCTCGTCATTGCTGCTGACTGCAGCGTACGCTTCCATCTGGCCGAAGGGCACCGAAAATGTCTGAAGAACCGTATACAGTACAGGGCACCTGGTAAGAAACAGGAAAACTGGGCCAGGCTGGATTTCTTATTTAAGAGAGGGTTCTTCCTACACTGACTCCAAGATAACCACTCTCGAGTTTCTTATTTCCCTCTGAATATCAGCCTGTTTTTCTTACTAGCCTGTTTCTTACCAGGTGTCCTGCGCTGTATACGTCGTGCCGACGAGAGCAGTACCGTAACAGTTGTGAAACCAATGGACTGCATGTGTGGCGAGTGGGGAGGGGCAGTGCCTCGGAGTGCCTCGGTGCTATTTTCTGTGTCGGAAGTCGTCTGAACAGTAAGGCGACCACACGCCTTACAGCACTAGATAGGAAGCATGCTACGGTAGAGGTGAATCATTTTTTTTTCTGAGGCTGCTCACTTGTGGAGCTGTATACTAGTAACAAGTCACCCAAAATCTGTTTTCGGAGAAAAACAAAGGTGCACTACCCGGTGAACAATCCCATGGCGCAACTACAAAAATGAAAAATATTGCAGCACAAGAAAATGAAAGTCGTTAACAATTTTGGGTTAGGGCCCATATTAACGAGTATAAAATAAATTCAATGTGGAAAAATAAAAATTCAAATTCGCTTTTCATTGGTCAACACACGCACCAGCACCAAATATTAGGATCTTGGGGTATAATATTGGGTGCTGGTGCGTGTGTTGGACCAATGAAAAGCGGATTTGATTTTTTTTTTTTTCCAAATTGTTTTTTTTTCTTCGTTAAAACGGGCCCTAAGGAACCCGATCATTCAGAAAACGTTTCAGCCAAAAAGTGCCACCTCTATCGTACCACGCATCATAGGTTTTACTATACCTATACTAACCCATTCAGAACTGAGAAAAACGTCCCACACTAATTCCAAGTAGTTTGTCCCCAAATAGGTGGGGCCAGTTCTTAAGGGGCTAAGCGACTCACCTTATATAGGTGCGGTACCCATCTTAAAAAAATTAAAAAAACAACAGCTGTGAGCTCGAAGATTCCGTCGAAGCTCATCTTTGTGGTAGCTGAGTGTAATACTTCGATCGCGCGTACTTACGGATTTTATATGTCCTCATGTAGGGTGTATATCCCGTATGAGGGGGACACAATCTGAGGCTGTAGAATCCAGGAAGTGTGCGTCTATTTGTGGGGGGAGAAATAATTAAAATAAATTAAAATTAAGCAGTCTGAAATAAACATACCAGGTATGCTATATAATAGTGTTCCGACGAGTTGACGTGATAGAGTGGGTCTACTATTTGTAGCGCAAGCCACCTGTCGTCGTTAAGGCGACTCGCCTTGCATGAGCTCCTTGTCGTGTCAAACCAGTTTAGGTTTCCTTAAGGCCGCGCAGGAACGCTAAGGGACAGTTTGCCAAGTACGCGCGAGTACATACTTCGAAGTATATACTTACGAGTACGTAGGCGTTTCTCCAAAAAAATACAAACGACTTGGAAATGAAGGTAGCGAGTTTTACAAGCAAGATCTGAATTTTTCGGAATAAAACAAACTTATGCGAATATACAAAGGATCCAGAGTTGTTTTTGCTCTTTTTGCCCTATTTTGAGCCCAATACCTAACTACGCGTTCCTTGGACAGGAACGTAATGTCTTGGCCCGCACTTTTTTCGGCTACGGTATGTTACTCAACGTTTGGTGCAAGCGGTTTCTTCATACATGCGTGTTGTGCACGTGGTGCTATTTCATTCCACAGGTACGTATAAATACTGGCGCGCACAATTGCGAATTCGTCAAATTTGCCTCGTTTTCTTGACTTTCATCCCAAATTCGTCAATTTTGCAACTTTTTCTAGACTTTTTGGTGATGCTGGCTGGCAATTTTGACTCCTCGGAATCGCCTCCCAAAGTCGTTTTTGGCTGCCTGCGACTGCTTCCCGGTGCCCCCGCCGCCTCCACGCACCGCATACAAAGTGAGCGCTATATACTCAATTTCGCGGGCTGTGTTTGTGCTTGCTTGTGAGCAGATATAGTTATTTGGCTGTCCGAAAGTGAAGTAAGCACAAACGGTCAGTTGAAGTCTGTTTTTTTTGTTGGTCTCATTTTGTGTCTTAACACATATAGAACGGAAAAAAAACGTCCCACATTAATTCCAAGTAGTTGTCCCCAAATTCGGTGGACCAGTTTTTAAGGGGTTAAGAAGTTCGTCCAATTTCGACCACTGCAGCACCCGAAAGTGGAGGTGTAGACCTCCGTGGAGAAAGCACGGGCGGGAAACCTCGAGAAAATTGGCTAAATACCTGGTATTGTAGATGATACACTAACATATAACAACCCCTCTCTTTGCTACAAAGGGCACGAACCAGCGGAAAGTCCAAACACAGCGTGTTGAAACGTCGGCGGGAAATTATTGTACCGATAATCATGGAAACCCGGGGATGGGGAGTGGATTAGGTCCTGCGTCGCCTTACATAGTGTCGCCTTGTATCGGGACCACCGCCGTACACGCATGTTTTATGTGTATGATATGAGTTGGAACAAAAATGAACAGCAGTAAGCAAGCACCCTTCCCCGTCCTGTGACTGACGCAAGGACTGGACTGCCGCGTGTCCGTCCACAATACTAGCAATATAACTTGCACGTTATATGTAATGCTGCGTCGGGGGGGCATAGTAAATAGGACCAGACGTTGTTAGTAAAAATGAGTAAATATACAGTTTTGTTATGTTTACCGTAGGTTGTATTTACTATGGTCTCTCCCGTATTCGTATGGTTACGAGCGGATGCGACTACGTAATAGTTCCTAATCTTGACGGCGCAAACGATAGGGACCCCTTTTTGTTTTCCCCGTCCCGACAGAAACAAATGAGGACACAGGCGATTTGTTTTGTTCGACCAATGAAGACTTCCATCAACGCACACCAAGGCAAACATGCCAGGAGACAGTACTTTCACCCCTTGACAGACAGCCATAACGGGAAAAACCGGGGACACAAATCCAAAATTCCCGTTTTTCGGGAAACTCCTGAAAATACTGTTGAAAATAGAAAATATGGTGTTTTCCTGCATGTATGTATGAATATTTTGGTATGTACGTTTCCGCGTCCCATCTATACAGCAAACGTTAGGAATTGAACTACGAGTACGCACAGAATGTTGAAAATTGGAAATAAACTAATTGAAAACAAGCGACCCGCGGTACAAAAACAACAACAAAACTCTTGATTGGAAACAAACTAATTTACTACCATGTATAAAACAAGTGACCCGCGGCACAAGAAAATAGAAAGTTAATATCGTAGGTGGTTTGCACATATGTAATGTGGTTTATTTTAACCTGGGGGTAGGGGATGTACGTCCAGACAGATGGATTTACAGACAGCTTGACGTCGATATTCCTCCTTGAATATTTGCGCAGAGATGACGACAATTACAAACAACCTGGCGGGCGAGCTCCTAGCGAAATACATTAAATCTTACCAGGTGCTACGTACTCCAGACGGAAATGTAAAGACCGTTCGATATTGGTATATATGTATAGACAAGCAGTCCCACCCTTTCCGGCCAGAGCGGTGTATACCTGATTTGTTACAGTAGTAGTTGTAGTATGCAAAAGGGGGCGCGACCTAAGAAGAGTTGATATCTTTGCCGGACGCGCTGTTGCTTGCGCCGAGGGCGCAGGGCTTGCATATAGCGCGTTGGGGCTTGCATGTAGCGCGTAGGACGCGTGCTACGATAGAGGTATAAGGTATACTTTTTTTTGGCTGAAACGTTTTCTGAATGATCAGATTCCTTAATCCAAAATGGTCGGACTTCCATCCTGTTTTCGCAATACTTTTCGTTGAATACTTAAGACATGGGGTTGTTCATCGGGTAGCACTTTTATTTTCCACCAAAATCAGTTTTTGGGTGAGGTATAAAGCTCCTCAAGTGATAAGTGACCACCCTTAGAAGGCAAAAATGGTGCACCTCTACCGTACCATGCGTCGTCGGGGCTTGCATATAGCGCGTTGGTGTATGTGTGTTGTTCATTGGCCCGTTATTTCTGCCCGTCGAAGTCTAACACACCCAGTGTCCGTGCTTATTCTTCATCCTGGAGAGATGCAGGCGCTGTGGTCATACGCTACGAAACAGGGGGAGGTAGTACATCGCAGCTGCAGTAAGGAGGTTAGACAACGCCATACCAGCAGGCTGGAAACAAAAAATAGAAAACACACATGCCAGCAAACTAGACAAGTAGCAGTAGACAAAGAGAAGGAAGGCAAGCAAGAAAGGAAGAAAGAAAAGCGATAGAACGAGAAAACAAAAGCGAAAACAAAGAAATAAGGCCGATAGAACGAAATAAGAATGAAAGGAAATGGAGAAAGACGAACGAAAGGTAGAAAAACGAAAGGACAGGTTTAATGTTTGTATGTCGACCGTTTGACCAAACACAGATAGCGGCTCTTGCGTGTTGAGTGCTGTGATATGGGCTTTGGCAGCGTAAAAAACTACCATGCTCGTCGTAGCCCATACGTACAGGTTGGGTGTGATACTTTCTAGAGTAGGCGGGTTGACGCGTGCTACGGTAGAGGTATAAGGTATACCTTTTTTTGGCTGAAACGTTTTCTGAATGACCTATTAAAGGCTCCTTAACCCAAAATCGCCGGAATCTCACAATTCTTGTGTTGCGTATTTTTCGCTTTATAAGTAGGGCATGGGATTGTTCACCGGGTAGTACTTTTAGTTTTTTTTCCGAAATCAGTTTTTGGGTGAGATATGGAGCTCTTCAAGTGAACACCCCCAGAAAAAAACATGGTACACCTCTACCGTAGGATGACTCGGTTGAGTTTATCCGCTGGCGGGCAAGTAAATATTTTCCGCCGCGTTCGTAAGCAATGGGTATATATATGGCAACATGGAAACATGACGCGAATGTCCAAAAATGTCATTTTGGAGGCATTTATCTCACCCAATCCTTCGAAGCAGAAGGTACCGACCTCGAAAAACAACCAACTCTTCTTGGACTTGTTACACGTTTATGGTTCTGTACGCTACAGAACCAAGTGGGATTTTTGCTCGAATTACGTTCGCGTTCTAAGCAGAAAGCGGTTCAAAATCAGATTGGAACGTATTTTTTTTCGGAATGCGAATGATATCCGACGAATTCCGCAATTTTTGTGAAAGTCCAAACTACCAACCTACTGCTGTTGTAGACCATCCATAGGCTCTTGCAGAACCACGCATAGAATATTCTGGAAGAGTTGATTGTTCATGAGGTCGACACCTTCGGTTCCGAGTTTCGGGCGAGATGTAGCCTTGCAAAGTGACCATTTTTGGTTAGTAGTGTTCTGTTTCCATACCCATTTGTCCCTTGAAGCTCGTCGATTCGTAATTCATACTCTTATGATAACACCTGTGGCATGATACGTATATACCTATATCTGGTAGAAGATTCCCCTACTGAAGTACAAAAAAAGGAGCCCGAATCGAGCTACTGCTGTAGTACCCCGTGGTGCGTGTACGCATAAACGCCTGACGTATATAGGAAAACTAGCCTGCAGCAAGCCGCCCGTCCGCATGACATGACATATATACTCACACTCGTACTTCACTTCGGGCAATACAGACAAGACAAGTTCGCCTTGTGCCACTGGAACTACAGTAGCTCCGAGACCTTCGTGCCCTACCTTATTTCCTTCCATGGTGTGTTTGTGTTTGTGTGTGTGTATTTTCACACCATGCATTGTGCGACCACCCGCCTCATTGATGCACGCTCCGTTGGCGAACGTTCCGCGGGTTCCATAGTTTTACGAGCACACTGGCACAGCGACACCTTTATGTGATGTAACACCAGTAGTAGCCCCATGACGGGTTTCTTCCGGGTTGACTAGGCTCTGGGTGCTTGAAAGAGGTCGGGTTCGTAACTTATCACACCTCCTACAGATCATACAGATCATTCCCACTTCACGATCTATAAGCATTAGACCTTTCAAGGCAGGTGTATTCCCGATCTTGAAGGATAACCAGCTCATGATGCCGGGTGGGACCCGTACATTCTGTATGAGCCAGCACATATTGCCTGGGTTGGATCTGTACTGTATGCAGATCCTGCACAACCCTCTCACAGCGGCAGGCGAGGAACTAGGTGACCTACAGTAGATGATGATCTATCTGTAGATAGATCTGTGCGACGCGTGTAACCATATTTACGTGTGGCGGTAGGCGGAATCAGTCGCAAGTCGACGAGGGAAGAAAAAAGTGCTGAAATCTTCTCGCGATAAGAATGCAAGGCACGTACCGTAGTGGGGAGGGGGGAGAAGAGCCTACCTTAGCGACCTCGGATCTGAGTTACGACTAAAGAGGGAGAGAGAAAAGAAGGGCGAAGATAATAAATGGGATGGACTAGAACAAAAAAAAAAGTGGCTCCCGGTGCACCGAGCAGCAGTACAGACGTCAGTGTGTGTATGTACGAGTAGTTATGTAGTTGTGGTTCCAGGTAGTGGTTGGTTTTGAGTGGACGGGGATGGACCACAGCGGCTCGAACAATATATTTACGGGGGGGCTAATGTCGTAAAGAGTAATCACAACATAACTTGGGTTTTGGGTCCACCTTGGGTTCTGATTACTATTACTACCAGTATTTATTACAACATATGCCCACTCCGTACTACTGTAGTACAACATTATCTAAAATACGGTACTGCTGCTGCTGCTGCAAGGAGCTGTTGTATTTGTCCGAACGGGTATCTTAACACCCACCTTTATCCCCCCTCTTTTTGATGTACGAGTATGTGTGTGCACATAGGCATAGACGCACAGCGTAGTCTGTGGGGGGGGGTGAGTCGTACCTTTTTCGAGCAAGACACGAGCGGGGGGGGGGCGTACTCGTTTGGTGATTGCCTTAAACAATTTGACCATGGACGACGCATCCCTCTCGAGACGGAGCAGCCACATACCTGATACGGCAGAAGACACGAACAGTCGATATGATCTTGGATGTACGGGTACAGCAGCAATACCAGAGTATCCGAGCAGGAAAGGGAGAACAAATAGCGGCCATTGCGTTTTTACCTTGGTATACCGGACGTTAGATAGTACTTGCAATGTCGTAGTCGTGCGTAGCAACCTTATATTACTGGTGATTGCGCAGCATCATAAACAGGCTCTGCCAAAGCGTACCAACCGGCACGTTACCCACTTTTATAGAATTTTTTTCTCGCAAGTATTTTAATCTTCACACCCCCTGTCGTCTCTGGCTTATTCGTAAGGTATAGTTTACCCAGCAATCGAGTCCTCTGCTGCTGAGTGAATGCTCGATTTTTTTGGTACTCAAATCTAAAAGAACGATGGGGTCCTACTTGCCGGGGCTGCATAGAACAAAAGTGGTGGTCGCCCAGCGATGGTGATGGTGATGATGATGGTGATGGTGGTGTTGATGTTGATGTTGATGTTGATGGTGATGGTGATGATGGTGATGGTGGTGATGATGATGGTGATAGTGATAACGACGAGGATTACAGTGCTGATGATGATGATGGTGATGTTGGGGAGGCGTGCGTCGAACCCTGCGCCAGACCCGCCCGCGGTCCCCCCCCCCAGATCGGACCCCCCCCCCCCCCCGCCCCCGCTCGCTCTTTTTATGGCAGTGTGCACGTCGGATTGAATCTGGTCGGACCTGCGGGGGTTACTATCCCCGAACCCGGGAATATTGTCCGACTCTTATCTTCTCCTACGTACGGCGTCAGTGTAGAGAAGTTGCCCAATTTACTGCTGTGGCTCGGGACCTCGCCGCGCGCTCTACCGGTTGCGCCTGCAGCCCCTCCAAGGAGCGATGGCGGAAAAGGTAAGGCGACAAGGAGGTAACACACCGGGTGATAAGATAACACGCTAGGGGGCTAGCGGTCAAGCAGTGGTCGTGATTTCGTTGCCCTTCTCTGGCTTGGTGTGGTTATTGTGGTTGTTGCTGTTGTTGTGGTTGTTGTTGTTGTTGTTGTTGTTGTTGTTGTTGTTGTTGTTGTTGTTACTGTTGCTGTTGTTGTTGTTGTTGTTGTTACTGTTGCTGTTGTTGTTGTTGTTGTTGTTGTTGTTGTTACTGTTGCTGTTGTTGGTGGTGTTGGTGGTGTTGTTGTTGGTGCTGCTGGGGCCTAGCGGTCTGGCGGTGGTCGTGCTTCCTCTGCCTTTATTCTGGCATTGTCTGGTTAGCGCTGTTGTTGTCGGTGTAGTTGTTGTGGTTGTTGCTGCTGCTGTTGCTAGTGCTGCTGCTGCTGCTGATGTTGCTGCTGATGCTGCTGCTGTTGTTGTTGCTGCTGCTACTACCCTACTACCATAGTTGTTCCTGCTGTGCATGTCCACAGTTGTTCCCGCTGTGCATGTCCACAGTTATTCCCGCTGTGCATGTCCGTGGCGGTGCTACTTGAAGGCCTCCCGTGATGCGTTATCTGCGCTGCACTCTTCCACGTATGGAGCAGATCAGATAGATCAGATCAGATCCTCACGCGGCGACATAGATATTCCAGGGCGGATGCATTCACGATCTGTATTACCTACATAGCCAGCGTCACACATCTGCCAGATCAGATTGGTCAGATCCCCCGGAGGTGATCTAGATATTTCGGGACGAATACATTTTCAATCTGTGTTATCTACGTAGAGCCAGCGTCACACATTGGACGTGTCAGATAGATCAGATCCCCACGCGAGTGTCTAAATTTGGTCTGCATTGCCTACTTTGCTATCGCCGCACGTTGGACATATCATGTATCAGATCAGACCCCCATGTGATTATCTAAATATCCCAGGGCGAATATATAACCCCCGATCTGTGTTATCTACGTAACGAGCTCCGCACATCAGACGTATCAGATATAGATCAAGTCCCCCCACGCTAATCTGCTGTAGATATTTTAGGGAATGCATGCAGATACAAGTCATTATATTTTGTATGATCTAGCTCCATGGAAGCCGTACAAAAACGCACTGCTTGCCTACCGCTCGCGCCACCTCGTCACGGCGCTTGTAGCCGCTGCCATCGTCGCCATCAGGGCCGTTGTTTTAGACCCTTCCCACGCAATTCTCATCGTACACCTTCTACTGCTGTTCACAACGCCAGCCTTGCCTCCACCCCCCCCGTTGTAGTACTGGGTGCAACCCTCACCACGCTCACCGCCTACGCCAATACTCCCCGTAATATCTGCCTGGTCGGTGTAAA
This sequence comes from Saccharina japonica, assembly GCA_008828725.1. Taxonomy (NCBI): domain Eukaryota; class Phaeophyceae; order Laminariales; family Laminariaceae; genus Saccharina; species Saccharina japonica. The sequence goes on from MEHQ01001667.1 coordinate 144,011, forward strand.
CAACCGGACTTGCTCCATCCTGGCGTTGCATGTAGGGATGCAAGGGTCTACGGTCATGTATACGACTATGGCGATGCATGACAATGAGTACAACGCCCCCCCCCTGACCAGGTCATATATTGAAAAACACCTATTGAGCGCCCAACCGTTGGAGGTGTTTCTTGTGGGAGTAGGGACGGCGCTGCGTCTCGAAAGGGATCCGTGGCCAATGGTCAAACGTGTACTGTATGGGAAGCAACAAATGAGCACGCCCCCCTCCCCCGTATATACTACATTAATAGGTTGGCTTGGCGTTGGTTGGCGACGACGATGTAAAACACGCCTCTCATAGCGTGAGCTAGACAACCAGGGTACCGTGTTTTTCGTTTTTGGCGGCCACCACGGCTGGCTGTCGAGTTACAGATAATTTTTCCTTGGTGGAGAGCCTTTACTCCGCACAAGGGAAATGATCATATCACGTAGTGTGTATATGGTAAGGCACCCACGAGGCAGATATGCAGTATATCCCCATTGCCGTCTCTGGAAGCGGCCGCAACAAAAATCAAATCAATTCATTGGAGGCTGTCATCCATATACAAGTCCGCCTTACAAGCGGTTCTTGGTAGGATGCAGCTCACCCTTGGCATGTATTTAGGTTGGGTTGGCGTAGGTTGGCGACGACGCTGTAAAACACGCCTCTCACTGCGTGAGCTAGACCACCACGGTACCGTTTTTTTTGTTTTTTTTGGCGGTCACCAAGGCTGGCGGTCGAGTTAGATCATTTGTGCGGGGTGGAGAATCTTTGCTCCGCACAAGGGGGATTATCGCATCACGTACGTAGTGTGTATATGGTAAGGCTACCACGAGGCAGTTACATAGTGTTCCCATTGCTGTCTCAAAGTGGCCACACCATAAATTAAATTAACGCATCGAAGCTGTCATCCATATGCAAGTCCGCCTCACAAGCGGTTCTTAGTGGGATGCAGCTCACCCTTCATGCGACTAGCCCAACACCTTACGGCGCTTCGCGCTTGGTGCTAGCAATGTCTTCCTGTTCGGTGAAAAGCCGACATGCTTCGTCCCGGTATTGTAGGGATACGAGGGTCTATGGTCGTACGACTACGACCATACACGACATGAGTACCCCCCCCCCCCCCCCCCCTGGGAGGGGCGGACAAACCGCTCAACCTTATCGTCCTCGGCGAGGTGCGCCCCGCCTATATGAAGAATAATAAACATATATATTATCTACGGTAATGTTTTGTTGTTGGTGCCCGTGATGGTTTCGTTGGGCCCGTGGTCGTTGGTTGGTTGTAGGACCCACCCGTCCACTAACCACTAGTCAATAACCACATACTAGTACACATAAACACACTCGCGAATTCACCATGGTATCAAAACCCGACGTGCTTCGTCTCGGCATTGTAGGGATGCGAGAGTCTTATGGTCATACGACTACGACCATGCATGATAACGAGTACACGCCCCCCCCCCCTCCCCCTCCCCCTCCCCCTCCTCCTCCCCGAAACACGCCCACATACATGTATATCATGGCCCCGTTCAGGTGGATGGAGCGGACGGAAAGGCGGCCGCGCAGGTGCTGGTAGACATCGCCACCGCTCCCCTGGCGAGAGCGTCTGGTGGCGCCTCCTCACGTGGCAAGAAGGTCACCGACATGCTCCGTCCCGGCATTGTAGGGATGCGAGGGTCTATGGCCATACGACTACGGCCATGCATGAAAATGAAGTACCCCCCACCCCCTCCCGCGCCCCGCCCTCCCCTCTCCCCCCTTCCGCCGCGGCGCTGAACAAAGGCGCTTCCACCGAACGGTCCCGACCCAGCACCGCCATCCTTGAAGGTTGGAGCGCCACCGGCCACGCTAGCGCCACCGCCGCCGCCGCCGCCCCTGCCGCCTTTAGAGGCCTTCAAGCCTCTGCCCGGCGCAACAGCGATGGAGACCGACGCAGGGGCAATTCAAGGGGCCGAAACGACGCCAATGTCAGCGGCGGCGGCGACGGCGGCGGTGTTGTCGACGGCCACCGGAGTAACTCCTGCAGACACCCTTCAAGGAGGCGGTGCGTCAAGCGGGGTACTAGGGATACACGGTGGCGGAGAGGGCGACGGCGAGGGCGAGAGTATCGGTAAGGGAAACGGCAAAGGGAAAGGCAAGGGCAAGGGGAGCGCGGAGGAGGGGAAGGGCTCGGGGGGGGTCGCCGTTGCGCCACTTGGTGGAATGTACGGCGCGGGAACGTTGGGACTGGTGGCAGGCGCCGCCCCCCCGACGACGACGACCACCACCCCCACCGAAAAGTACAACTGGATGCCATCTCTGCGGGAGAGCAAGCCGTCGCGGGAGTGCATACGGAGAGTGAGGAAGGACATTCGCACCCTCATGAGGTAAGCTAAATACGACGTGCAGTACGTACTTGCGGCGTAAAAACACGGCCGCTTTTTGTTGATTTGAGTTTTTGCGGCGTTTGTTTTGTGCTGGTTTGCGCTTTCGGCCACAGCCGCGAGCGAAATACTGTACGCGCTTGGTAGACTCAGCGGTGAATTCGCACCCTTGAGTCTCGTTATGTCTCTGCGCAGGGTTTCTTCTCGTTTTTGTTTTTTATTTTTTCACCACTCTGTCTCGAAATGGAAGAGTCGTGTGGATATAATATCTATATGCAAACGTTACTTTCATTTCTGGGCAGAGTGGCATTCTGTATTGGTTCTGGTCGTGGTCTTTGATGAGCTGTGCAAAATCCGCTTTCTTGGGTTGTGCGTCGACAGGGAAAGTTGGTCGAGAGGGTTTTTGATGGGCGCGATCGTTCTGCCGGCGGTCTGCCGCCGGTCTATACAAGTTGTGCTGGAGCATACTCGATGCCTGAGTGTTTAACCCCTTAAGAACCGATCCCCCGTTTTTGGGGACAAGCTACTTGGAATTAGTGTGGGATAAGTTTTTCAGTTCTGAATGGGTTAAAACTTAACTTGAGCTAACTTGGGAAATTGAGGCGAGGGGTGATCATCAGCCTCCGTGAATCGATAGGTCGATCAACCATATACACCCGCGCGCCCGGGGTCCGGGCCCCCTGTACCATTGTGTGTTGGCACCGAGACCTTGAGAGGGCAGAAAGATCACCATCGTAGTGTCTGCCAAATGTCTGGTGCGAGCTTGACACTATTGCTGAAGTCGTGTCATACGTATCGCACCGAGTTGCCCCCCCCCACCTCATGTTCATTGTGTTCGCTCGAACCTAGAAGCGAACGAGTTTCATGGCCGTCTTGCCTGAACCCTGAAATGCTGGGAGATGTTCCGCCCTGCCTCAACCCTCTTTGGGAGGAACCACTTTTAGTGGATGTAAGACCCTTTTTAAGGAATATAAGGGATTTGAAGGGATACAAGGAATATAAGGGATACAAGAGATATAAGGGGTATACGGGATGTCAGGGGATCTAAGGGATATATGGTATATAAGGGACGTGAGGGATATACGGGATCTAAGGGACGTGAGGGATATACGGGATCTAAGGGACGTGAGGGATATACGGGGTCTAAGGGATACTTTTTTTTAATTTTTTTTTTTTCTCCCCCCACAAATAGACGCACACTTCCTGAATTCTACAGCCTCAGATTGTGTCCCCCTCATACGGGATGTACACCCTACATGAGGACATATGAAATCCGTAAGTACGCGCGATCGAAGTATTACACTCAGCTAGCAAATATGAGCTTCGACGAAATCCTCGAGCTCACAGCTGTTGTTGTTTTTTTTTTAAATATAAGGGGTGTAAGGGGTATAAGGGATGAAGGATATAAGATATACCAGGTATACGGGAATATAAGGGATATAAGGGGAATAAGGGACATGAGGGATATAAGCGATATAATGGGAAAACAAGGTATAAGGGGATGTGCGGGATATGAGGGGATAGAACGGGTAGAAGGGGATAGAACGGTTAGAACGGATACAACGGATAGAACGGACAGAACGGATGTAAGGGATAGCGGCCAAAACCAAAACCCTAACGTTGGTGCTAGCAACCGTCTGCGATCAACAGCATGAGCGCCCCGCCAGTACGGGTATACCTGGTACAGGATAGGATGTTCGCTTCGGTGTCCACAGCGCGTTTGGTTGTCCAGACGTAGCGCGTACATCTTTTCTAACCCAGGACAAGTCCATATGTCGCGCCGGTGCCGCATGTACGACCCCCCCCCCCTATCAACCATTGTACCTCGGCCACCAACCATTGTATGTATCATCTCCCAATCGCGCAGTGACCGCCGTCGCTGTCTTGGTCATTTTCACATTGCCGATTTTCCCCTCTGGACTCCTATGACCTATGAGGGTCCAGACTCGGCCGCAAGAGAGGACCCCTTCCGCTATATAGGGAAGGAGGGTCCCTTCAAGTGGAAGGCCCGAAGAACAACCGGCAGCTGTGGTGGCTGTTTTCGGGGTTTTGCTATTCAGCCTTAGCCCCCTTTTTAGGCACTGCAATGCTTTTCCCCCACGTTTATGTCAAGCCGTTCGACGCGAAGTCGACGAGCGAAATAAAAGAAAAGAGCACAGTGAAACCCTTCTCGCGATGTATTAAAAAAAAATGCGAGGCAAATGTACCCCAGTGGGGAGGGAGAAGAAAGAGCCTGTTTCGTGTGTGACGCCGGATCTGGGCTACGGCCATTAGGAGAGGGGTGGAAGGAGGGAGGGAGGGAGATAGGGAGGGGGGCGGGTGGGGTGTACTCATATCGTGCACGGCCGTAGTCATATCACCAGAGAGGGAGGGGGGGGGGGAGGGAGGAGAAATAAGGGCGAAGACTATAGGATGCCAAAAAAACAGGGAAAAAAGCTCCACAAATGTGGGTGCACTTCTGTAAAGGTTATGGTCGAACAGAGCCCGCATGTCCCTTCAAGATGTGCCCGTTTCCCCCCCAAAACACGCGCGTCTATAATTGTATTTGTTTTGTCGCGGCACTGCTGTTTCGCTTTCTCTTCTTCGCGCAGAGACCCGGTACACGGGCTGTTCGTCTACCCGGACGAAGACCTGGTGACGGTGGTGCACGCCCTCATCACCGGACCGTTCGACACGCCGTACGAAGGAGGTGAAACCCCTCGAGCTGTGCCCCCCCCCTCCGTCCCGGCATTGTAAGGATGCGAGGGTCTATGGTCATACAACTACGGCCACGCATAAAAAGGAAGAACTGCACCCCTCCCGCACCCCCCTATATTTTGTATAGGTTAGGTTGGCGTCGGTTGGCAACGACCTTGTAAAACATGCCGCTCACTACATGAGCTAGACCACAAGGGTACCGTTGTTTTTGTTTTTGGCGGTCGATCACAGCTGGCGGTCTTGTTAGATCATTTGTGAGGGGTGGAGAACCTTTGCCTCGCACAAGGGGAATTATCGTATCACGTAGTGTTTATGGTAAGGCGCACATGAGGCAAGTTACACAGTGCTTCCATTGCTGTCTCAGGAAGTGGCTACACCGGAAATTAATTTGACTTATTGAAGCTGTCATTCATAAGCAAGTCCGCCTCACAAGCGGTTCTTAGCAGGATGCAGCTCACCCTCCATACGACTCGCCCAATACCTCACGGCGCTTCACGCTTGGTGCTAGCAATGTCTGCCTGGTCGGTGAAAACCCGACATGCTCCGTCCTGGCCTTGTAAGGATGCGAGGGTCTATGGTCATACGACTACGGCCATGCATGAAAATAAAGCACCCCCCCCCCGCACCGCTTTGTGCAATCAATGTACGCCTTGTCGGTGGAAAACCCCGAAGTGCTGCATCCCGGCATTGTACATACTAGGGATGCGAGGGTGCATGGTCCCCTACGAGTACGGCCATACATGACATGAGTGTACCTTCCCCTGTCCCGACCCCGCGAAAACCGGCGGTCATCCGATTTAGCGGGTGTATGGGAGCGTTGGACACGCCGCACCAAGGAGTTTAAAACCGTCGATTCTTGCCCCCCCCCCCCCCCCCCCAAACAAAAACCACGGTGGTCGTCCGATGCATACCCTCTGTCCGGAAATGTAAGGCACGGTTGATGTTCATGTCTATAACCAAACGTTTGATGGAACAATAGCTTTGTCGCCTTCTGCATACGTCGCAGATAGATAGACGGACTGTTTTCCGTTTCAAGCAAGAAACGTCGGTCCCAAAGGCGATCCACCCGTACAAGCAGTTTTTTTTTCTTCTGCGCGATAAAAATGCCTCTTGCCATCCAACCAGTATATTTTACGGAAACCATCATCGCTTCTGCTATAGACAATCAGGCATTTTCCCGCTCGGACCGCTCGTTACTTTGTGCATTCCGAGCCAGCCAACGCACAAATCGGGGGGGGGGGGTTATCATCAAGATTAGCCCCATTCGCAGCATCGGGTATGCCTACGTACACTATATAGTGTTGCAGCAGAGGCCCTATTATACCAACAAATATTTCCGGGTTAACCCACATTTTTGCAGACAAACTACTTGAAGAGTTAGTGCGGCATAATAAATGCTTGAATGTTTTACGTGTCGCACAGATCACGGCCTAAAATGACCTTAACCTGCCGTTGTGACGTGTTGTGCGGGAACTGTATTGTACAGACCCAACCCAGGGAAATATGTCCTACTGTAGATAATACGTCCGCCAGATCAGACAGATCATATACGAAGTAGATCAGATAGATCAGATAGATCAGATAGATCAGATAGATCAGATAGATCAGATAGATCAGATAGATCAGATAGATCAGATAGATGAGGTAGATCAGATAGATCAGGTAGATCAGATACATCAGATATATCACCTAAATCATATATATCATATATATCAGACATATCATCTAAATCAGATAGATCAGATAGATCATCTGAATCCGATACATCAGATAGACCAGATATATCAGGTAGATCAGATAGATCAGGTAGATCAGATACATCAGATATATAATCTAGGATATTCACCCCAACCTGCCGTGTTCTGATGGGTGGTGCAGGATCTGTACATAGCACAGCTCCAAGCCAGGAAACATGCCCTAGATCATGCAGATTATCCGGCCCCCACCCGGCCCCGGCCACACAAGCTAGATCGTACAGATCGTACAGATAATCAGAAACACATCCGCCCGGAGAGATCTAGATCATAGAAGTGCATACAAAGGCATCAATCCAATCGTTGATTTGCCGGATGTGTGCTAAATTCTTACACCTCTTTTGAAAGGTCCTTTTCTTCTCGCGTTCCAAAGCACACACCAAAAGACCAGGACCAGCCCCAGTTCAAAATTTTGAAACGCCCGGAAAACGCACGGCCGACAAATATAATATATCCAAAAAGCTCCCAGCAACGAGGTGATATATTTTAGTAGGATGCAGCTCACCCTTCGTGCGACCCGCCGAACACCTCACGGCACTTCGCGCGTGATGCTAGCAATGCCTGCCTGGTCGGTGAAAACCCGACTTCTCCCTGCCGGCATTGTTGGGATGCGAGGGTCTACGATCGTACGACTACGGCCATGCATGAATATCGAGTACACCCCCCCCCCCCCCCCTTTTAAAGTCATCGCTTGCTGTGATGTATATATGTCGATCGGACGCGCGTGCTATATACGTTGTAAACGATTACGCCAGGTTTCTTCTACTTTGTGCTCCACTGCCCGGACGACTACCCGCACAGCCCGCCGAAGGTCAGACTCATGACCACGGGGGGGGGTGCGGTTCGCTTCAATCCCAACCTGTACGCCAACGGGAAGGTTTGCCTCAGGTTAGTGGTACTGTAGTAGCAGTGACATGCATCGCAGCGATTGCCACCGAATACTCAAACCGGACTGTGGAGGGCAGGTTTTGGAGAAAGTTCGTAGAATGGTCGTTGCACATGTACCCATGGAAGGTACACCAGAGTGTTATCACATATGATCATCTTTCCGAGAACCGGGAGAACTCTGGACGCGCTATACATATATATAACTTCTACATGTATCATCGCCTATAACCCAGCCAGCAACCCCCCGCGCTGCCTCGTGTGACGTCTGAGCGATCGATGCCGTAATAATCGTCCCTCCATTTTTTTTTTTCTCTCTTTTTGTGTCAATTTATTTTACCTCCGTACGTAGCCCCAACACAATCGCGCTTGGGGTGCCCAGCGTGCCCCCCTAAGACTTGAGGGGTTATCTGTTGTGAACGTTGCGCGTGCGTGTTGTCCTCGCTTCCCTCGTTGTCTGCGCGCGAACCGCGTGCGGCGTCGTTGCTCTTTCTATTTCTTTGTCTATGCGTTGCGGCCCCGTCTACGTCGAGCTTTTGGACTTACTTTTCATTGGCGCTGTTCCTGTTCGGCGGCATATTTCACACTGCGGTAACTCCCAAACAATAGCGCTGTGCACAACTTTGCGCGAAGATGGTGTCGCAATAAGGATTTCCTCAGATTAGGCGTTTCTTTTTGTCGGCCCCCATAAAGTAGGCTGAGCAGATTGTCCCGTCTATCCATCAGGACACGCGTTATCGCCGACAAAACAGCCGCGACTAACCGTTCAGATCTCTTCTCCCTCCTGTTTTCGATACGCTAACGTTTTTGTTTTTGGCAGCATTCTGGGCACTTGGAGCGGGCCGCGCTGGACCCCCGTCCACTCCATCTCCAGCGTGCTTCTGTCCATCCAGAGCCTGATGAGCGCGAAGCCATATCACAACGAACCGGGGTGAGCGGATAATAACGGTACGCGGGAAAAAAGCAGCAGCGACAGCGGCGGCGGCAGCGGCGGCAGCGGGTGTGAAGACAGAGCCTTAAGCATAGTTCGAGGCAGATACAGCGCCATCTATACGTAGAGCTTCAGTGGCAAAACAGAAGGGTTTCCATAATATTTTAGCATGTTGACCACCGTTTACTTGCTCAGGGCGGCGGGGGAAAATGGGCGGCGGCTTTAAGCCTTTTACCTGTTTCCGAGGATAGGGTAGCCGGTCGGATGAACGGGGCCCAGGGTTGGGGGAGGAGTGCCGGCGCGCAACGTGGTTTACTGCTGTGCTGACGTGCCGTTGCCGAGGACGAAGTGCGCTGCTATGCCTTCTTGCTCTGTGCCGTGCTGTGTTGCAGGGTGGTTTTGTCGATCTGCTGCTGTGCAGAACCCCGACGCCATGTTGTACTGGTGCCATGTCTGGCAGACGCGAAAGTCCGTGCCACTGATCGCTCGATAGCTGGCAAGCGACAATATCCCAATATTTGTTTTTCCTTCTCGATATGCTGCTGTGCGGTGCAGGACCCTTGCGGTATGTGTGCATATAGGTCCCCGTAGGAAATCGTTACAACAGTCTGTGCTTCTTTCCGAATATAGTGAGGTCGAGCTCTCGTTTGCCCGTCTCTTCTACTGCACGCACGCACCGACCCGGCAATTTCCTTTCCTTTCGTCTCGTTTCGTTGCCGTGCGCTGCCCCCCTCCCCCCCCTTCGGAACCGGGGGGTGCAGATTCGAGGCGGCGTCGAACCCGCAGGACGTTCGGGACTACAGCGATTGCATCACGCACGAGAACTTGCGTGTTGCCGTCTGCTCGATGGTTAACGACTCGAGGTACGTGCTTTTGTGCTGTCGCGAGGGGGGGGGGGAGCGTACGAGTCCTCATTTGCTGCTTGCCTTAGTCATTGTACCATTGACCACGCATGCATCTCTTTCGAGACGGAGCGTTCGCGAGGGCTTTCGCAGACTGCGACGGCCGGAACGGCTTTTGTTCTGGCACCCTCGGTGGCTTCACTTTCATCCGACTCGCGCTCAGCGGGTCGTTCACCTCCCCGCGCGAAGAGGGAGCAATAGGTGGAGTGTTGATCCTGTGGAGGTCCTTGCGGGTAGCTGTAGCCACAGCCATCCCACCGACTAATAACGCGCCTGCCGGAAACGTAGAGGTTTTTTGCATAGGGCGCCGTTGCCGACAGCGCGACTGGAGCTTAAGTTTCCTGGCGGTGGACCGAAAAGCGTGTTCCGCCCAGTAAGACGAGTCTCATCAGTACCGACGTGTCCACATTTTCTGCCACAGCAGTGTTGGCGTACCGTTATCACGCGTGCGATGAAAAAAAATGATCCACCCCCTCCGACAAACTTCGAAGTCGATTCTCTCGGCAATGGGGGAAATGGTGCAAACGCTGATAACCTCGAGCGACACGTGTATGGAAACATCTCGTTCGACGAGATGTTTCCGATACCACATTTTTGTTAATGTTATTGTTGTTGTTGTTGTTGTTGTTGTGTGTTCCCTCTAAGGCATGGTTCGTAGAAAAAATCGGCTCCGAAATTCCTCCCAAAAATATCATACCACCCGGTGTGTTAACTTATCACCCGGTGTGGCGAATTATCACCCTGTGTGTTAACTTACCACCCGGTGTGATACGATAATACTACTGTAAAGTGGAAGCGTTGCGAGCTCGCTCTGTTGGAAGCAACCCCTCTTCATTAACAAGCGCTGCACCGGTAATCGTCGACATCGCAACGCCGCGCTCGTGCACTCCCCCCCCCCCCCCCCCGGGGGGGGTGAAACAGACCCCCCCCCCCCCCCCCCCCCCCCCCCCCCAGCGGGCGTGTCAACAAGGCCAGCCACCACCGCGCCAACCACCCAGCCCTCTATTTGCCCGACGTCCCGCTAGCCCGCACCGAAAACGCTTGTTTGGGCGGCGGCGAGATGCATTTGTTGAAAGGAGAAACACCACCCAAAGTATGCCGACCGCCTGATGATCGTTCCACAGGAAAATAAAATATCGCGTTTCTTGGTACAAAGGCAGGTCCGCAGCCGTGCGGCAAAATCCGAACGGGCAGGTTTCGACGCCGATGTGTCGTGTCTGATTCTGCCGGTACGTACGTGGGTAGAAACAAGAGCAACAGCTACAACTGTTCTCACACGCGAGCTTGGCCAGGGCTTTAGGTTGGTCGGGTCTTGCTTGAACAAACGTCTCCGAAAGACGCGTGCTACAATAGAGGTATAAGGTATACCGTTTTTTGGCCGAAACGGTTTCGGCATGACGGAGCCCCTTATCCCCAAACCGTCGGATTTTTTTATTCTCGTGTTGCAATATGTCTCGTTTTTGTATACTTAGGCCACAGGGGACGATCCAGCGGGTACGTATATAGCACTTTTTATTTTCCCTCCAAAATCCATTTTCGACTTACTATTAGTATGGAGCTCCTCAAGTGAGCAGCCTTCAGAAAAAAATATGGTGTACCTCTACTGTAGCAGGCGTCTACGTACTGTTTGTGGTAGGTATGCTGGTCTAGGGTTATAGATGCAGAGCGCTTACCGGGCGGATTACGCCGGAGGTGTACAACTAACCGGTTCAGGGTTTAGACAGACGCAGCGTGCGTTTCTTGGGAAGGGGTTCGGCGGAGCTGTTAGTTTCGACGCATCCCTGGCGAAGTGCTTTGCCTTCGTGTCTTTCGACGCCAATGTTATATCGTCGCACGTTGTTTTTCGGGCGAGGAATATGACGGTGTCCGTGTTGCTTGGCCTTTGACCTCAAGCCTATTATGTGCATCGCGTCATACTTTCGTCACCGCTCGAAGTGCCTGAGTGCTCCCTCCGCTGGTGCTTGCGGTAGATCATTCGACAGGCCAGCTCGGTTGCACCCCGCGAGACGTAACTCTTTTTCCTTCGTCTTTATTGTCCCGTGTTTTTTCTCTTATTTTTCCCCTTGTGTTCGCAGCTTGTGGAGAAGCATGCCGTCTTGTTTTCAGGTGTTGACTCGAGACCTGTTTCTGTCGTTCGTGCCTCGCTACGAGCTTCTGTGCGAGCAGAACATGAGCAGGTTTGTTCGTTGTCTGGGGTTTCATACTTGCATAACGTTGTGCGAAGATGCTGCGCGGCGGGTGTGCTTCGCCGAGAGCCGGTGTCAAAATACGCCGAAGAGTGGTGGGGAGAGGAGGAAACGGCCGGATTGTGTCGACAATGCCCAGGAATTTTTGCCCCCGAGCGTTATTATCGTCGGTAGCGGTGTGTTTCCGTTGAACGCTGTGAGCGTTCAGGTCGTTCCCAGCAGTATCTGACGTATGAGGTCCGACGTTTTTACCCAACTTGCGAGTCTCTTGTGCTCTTTCTCCCCCATGCGCGCATCCCCGCCCTTGCGGATCTTGCTGACGTACGCATGATGTATTCCTGCGACTTTATTTGTTTTATTTTTGCTAGAGCCGCCTGTGCAAGGCATGTAACTGAACATAGAGGGTATACCAGGTATTACGTAAGAAGCGAAATTTTGTGTGTACGGCGTGTGGTTCCACTATTTTTGAGAAGGCAGCTTGGATAAAACGTCATTAAACATATATACAACCCTAACCCCAGCCGTTGGCCGACCTGTATGGGAGTTGTCCGGAAAAAAATCGTAAAACAGAATAATTTTGTTCGGAAAAAACTGTCGACCATTTTATTTGGTTCATGCCTGGTACGGATTTGTGTGGCCGTTTCCATACTAAATACCATACTGGTACACTTGTTTACGAGCCCCGCGTGTGCTTCTGTTTTGGTTGAGACAGGGACGGGCAGAAGATGATAGACCCCTTTCGGCAGAACCGAGGCGTTTTTCGATACGGGGCTATCCTGCGCTCGATAAGAAGAATCGCCGCCATGGTCACATCAGCGACAGAGGAGGAAGCAGGCGAGCCGGGGGCAGACGCACAAGTCGCCGCCGCCGCCCCCCAGGGAGGTCGAGAGGAGGCGAAAAAGTCGACGCAACCTGATGCTGCTGCTGCTGCATCTGCTGCTTCTGCTGCTGCCACCCCCGCTGCTAGCGATACCTCTGCTGGTGCCGGTGGGAGTGGCGTCTGCTTGCCCCCGAACGGGACGGAGCTGGACAAGATGCTGCCGGTTGGACCCGTGGCTGGTAGCAGATCCGAAGCAGGGGGATCAGACGGGGGGCAGGGACTGGGTGGCGCTGGCAAGGGCGGGACTGTCAGCGGTAGTCATGCATCGAGCCCGACCCGATAGTGCCGGGGGGGGGGGGGGGGGGGGGGGGGGGGGGAGTATTGGCCGCCAGCTTGCCGGTGGTTTTTTGTTGTCGTCATGTTTAGAGTTTCGAGTCGGCTTGGGGTTGTCGGAGCCGGACCGGACCGGACCGCACCTTGCTGTACTGTGAACTGTGCACGTGCGGTGGGATATTTGTTGTGATGAAAGTATGTTTTTTTTTTTTTTTTTGTGGTTCGGGTCGTTATGTGAACGTTGATTTTTTGTTGCTGACTTGTCATGGCGGCCTGTCTTGCTGAAATGGTTTTGTGAGGTGTCGCGGAGGGTCTTGTTTGGGTCGTGGAGATGGCGATCGTTTGTTGTATGCCGTGGGGACCATTTTGGTGGGCGGGCTCATGGGCAATTTGCTGAACGGCGGTCAACTTCGTCCTGACCGGGTATATAAATTAGACTCAATGGATGTGGTCTTCGGCAGTTCTTGGAAGGATTGTGCACTTCGCTTACAGTGAACTCCCACCACTTTGGAGTTGCGAATGTTGAGTGAGGGGCTACAGTTTTGTTTTTTGTTTGCCTGCGCCGAAAGCAACACCGCCTGGCGGTCCACTCGTAGCAAGTAGCAATACACAGCAAGTAGCACAGCAGCCGAAGTAGCAGCGCATTCAAAACGCTTCTACCAAGTTGGGCACGGCAAAACGACGGGTATACAGATCGATGTTTTGCCGCGGAAGCTTTCCAAGTTTTCGGTGTTGCCAAAGCTCGTCCGTGGACTGCTGTTGTTCGTTGTTCGAGGTTCGGTCCATTTGGCGGGTTGTGCGTATGGTGCAGTGCACTCCCGAGTCTGTTGGGGGGTTATAGTTTTTCCCGGGTTCTAACCACGGAAGCCCAGCCCGCAACGCTTTCGAAAATGGGCGGAACCCCCCAGTTCGATATTTATTTGATACGTAAAATTAATAAAAAAAATCGAACACGATGCGTATCACCCCTACCACGAGGTCGCGAATAGCACACGCACACCGCGAGACAGACATAGATAGGCCCCCACGAGCCTTACCGGTGCGCACGGACGAAGCCCCGCTGAGGCGTGCAAGAGTTGTTCTGATTGTTCGTCAGCGCCGGCAAGGCTTGTGGTGGCAGCATTTCGTAGCGACTGCTTGTGTTGGGTGGTACTGTGGGATCGTGAAGCGGAGTCCAAGCCAAGCCGCAACCCATATATATATATATCGGTATATCACACACGAACAAGATGCGCACAACACCACATAGAAAGCCCCACGATATCTGCGCGCGCGCGCACCGAACCCCTTCGACGTGTGGAAAAGGACCCCTGCTCAAGGCGGCCGGGACAGCCCCCCCCCCCTGCACAATGTGGGCGTAAGAAAATAACTTTGTGTAGCCACTGAACAAGTACATAGAAAAAAAACACTAGGTGTGGAAGCCCTTTCGATTCGTTACGCCTGATGCACATGGTTCAATTCCTCCACAAGGATTGTTTAGTACACCCACATTGTCCAAAGGTGGGGGTCCAGGCCATCTGTGTGCGTACTCGTCAGCTGTGGGAGCTCCACTAATATGTGTTTACGCCTACTTCGTGCAAGGGGGGGAGTGTGGCTACCTGTGTGCGTACGAATACTTGTCAGCCGTATGTAGGATGTACTCGACGTTTGGTCTAAACGCCGCGCCCTGGTGCTGTGTTGGGGGGCGCGATGGGAAGGCAACATCCCTGCCCGGGTTGAAGCCCGAGAAGTTACAGAGTAAAAGCCACACCTCCCTCGCCGACCCGGTCACCGCGTGCGTGTAACGAGAGAAGCGCAGGCGGGAGGTACTACTACGACGTTTTTTTTTCGCGGGTGCTGAGAGCCTGGCTGTGCGTCGCGACCACCGCGGTGCTCTTGCGTGTGTCCGAAAGGGTTGGAGGAAAGGTGCTGAAAATGCGCGCTTACACGACGAACGAACAGGCTTTTGTACTACTACGAGTTGTTTCAAGCGAAACGCCCAAAACGTTACCCGCCACGATATATTTCGCTTGCAGAATCTACTCGAACCTTTGATGACGCGTGCTATATGCACGAGGGAGGTGCCAAATCTGGCTGTTTTTTTTAATTTTAATGTCAATGATGGGGCTCAACCCAAAATCGTCGCAATTTCGGTCTTTTGTTGGACCCATTTTTCGTTTTATACGTAAGGCCGCGGGGTTGTTCATCGGGTATATAGCCCTTTTGTTTCCCCCCCTGAATGTAGTTTTCGGGCCAGGCATAGAGCTCCTCAAGCGACCACCATCAGAAACAAACGGGGTGCACCTGCATGCAGGCTACCGTAGCATGCGTCTCATGTTTGAATCATACCGACCGCCATGAACAGCGGAAGAGGGAGCCACATCCAGCGGTCCACCAAGCACGGTGACCCAACAGGTAAGGGCACTGCAGCAAACAGTAGTCAGCATTTTTGTTCAGGTCCTAGGACTGGCGCTAAGAAGCAGCGAACTTGTGTTCCGACCAGCCCAACCACGGGCCTGCAAACAGACCAATAACAGTCAGGCGTTTCGGTAGGAAGAAACTGTTACGGAGGACCATAGTAAATATCATATAATAGGACCAAATATTGTTAGTAAAAATTGGTAAATATGTAGGTGTTCGTTTGTGCCGAAGGTCCTATTTACTATGGTCCCCCGCAATAGTTTGTTTTTAACGTTTTCTGAACCGACGCTGTTCCAGGTACTCCAAAGGGCCTATTGTCTTCAAAAAAACGTTTCGCGCAATTTTTCGAAGAACTGACTGCGTATGTATACAGAGCCAACATCAAGTCGTAATGTACCACCCAAAGTTAACCCCACACTGAAACTATTTAACTACGAGGCAACGCCGTAAACAAATTACGTTTTGTCTGCCGTTCAAAGAGGGCACAGTTACTTCATCATGTTTTTTTGAAATGATGCCGTTTTTTGCTATTGAGCGAAAAAAAAAAAAAGCCTCTTCATACCGGGGTGCGTGTACATAGACCTCCGTTATTTGATTAGGTCTGTCCGTGTGTTGTCCAACTACGTTTTACGGAACTATCACTGATTTCGAGAGCTGTACCAGGCCGATCTCCACGAACCAAGGATCTATGGGAGCGGGCGAGTATGGGCTATAACGCGTGGAGCGTGTTTCGTCCCACGCCGTCTCGAGGTGGTCGTGGTCGCCGGGCTGCTGTGGATTTTTTTGGTGGTGTCTTTAGAGTGCGGCGGGATTTCCACTTTCATTTTTCCGTTTTTGTTTGTTCTTCGAACGCACACGGCCTGCAGCAAGTATATGAAGCCGTCTTGCCCCATTTTTACCTATCTACTACTGTACGTAGCAGGAAGCATATCCTGAAAGCTTGCACACACGTGTTCTGCGAGAGCCCCTGTCGCCCCTGTCGACCCGCCAACAAGGATATCATTCATTTTTGTTTTTGCCCGAGGGGAACTTGGGATTCCTTATGACCCAAATGCCCCAAAAATACCAAAAACGACAAAATATCAGGCAAACAATGAAAACGTACGAAAATAAAAGCATCGTTCTTTTTACGGGTTGACAGGGGGTCATAGGACACTTACGTGCAGTTTTTCAAGATCTATCTCCCGCAAACAGCGTGAACGTTCGACGCTTACAACAAATACACACACGTGGAATTCAGCTTGAATCAGCCTGCGCTCCAAACCCATTCATACCCCACCCTGCACCGTGTTTCTTGGATTCAAGATTTATTTGTCGTTTTTGCCCGTTCGCGTAAAGGGGACAACTCGTGCACCGGGTGCTTGGCACGGCCTTGCTCACGAAGAGCGGTGGCGGGGTTGACGCGATGCCATGAGGCTGGTAGGAGAAGAAGAAGAATGCATATTATTATAGATTAACAGAAGTGCAGTACTAAATTAACTAACTTACTGAACTGAACAGAAGGGGGCCTCTGGTCCCCCTCAGCTCTGTGCCCCTTGAAAGCAGATCAAACACAATATTACGCAACTTCGTCCCGGGAAACGTAATTACTCAATCCATCTCCGTTGATGAATTGCAGTGACACAACCAAAATATTGTACTAATACGTGGATGACACGTATCATTTATTCCAGCACATATCATACTTTGATACGAGTAAATCCCACACGCGTACCCCTTCCCTCCCTACGCGTAGACGTACCCTCGCACCCCGACCATAATATATATTTTCTAATAATGTATTATGTCTCCCTACCGTCGATCATTGAATGTAAGTATTGGATTGGATGAGGCCTCCTGCGCCGGGAGGGGCGGGTCCTTGCCTGGTATGTCCCCCCGCGCTGAGTGGACGCTTGGCCGGAGCGTATACTCAGCGCGCGGTTAGTACCTGTAAACGATCTGGGTACAAGAAAAAAAGTAAAATAAATTAATTCTACTGCTGGGTGGGTGGGATGGTCTCAATAATTTCGTGACCAACTCTGCTCACGAGGTTTTGGGAGCGAAGAAGATAAGTGGCCTCTCTGGGATACCAATTCTAAGGCATTCTGATCGAACCCGTGGTTCCATTATTATTTCGGAACCTCTGATGCAATCGCCATTTTACTAATGTATTCTGTCTCCCTACCGTGGATCATTTAATAATGTAAGCATTGGATTCGATGAGGCCTCCTGCGCCGGCCCGTCGTCCCGCCCATACTTCAACGTTGCCTTGTCTCTGTAGGTGACCACTGGTCAGGTGCAGAGTTGTCTCACCCAAACTTCCTTAACATTGGATCAAGTTTTTTCGGCAAAAGGTGCGGAATCATTCTTGAACTCAAGCGACAGGTGGCAGCGGGTGTCGTCGTAATGATGGCTTTGGTGGGGTTTATCTCTTACCATACCGCGCACTGCCCCACTAGAGGTCGCCCCGATGTAGTACATGGCTGCCGACTCTGTCTTCCAGCTTCCAATTTTCATTATCTCGTCCCCCGCCGTCCCTGTTAGCGATTAGCAGAGGGAACCTCCCACGCACGTACCCTCGCACCCCGACCAAAATAGATATTTTCTTTCAGAAAAATAGAGCCAATCTCTCGGCTTTGTTGCTCCGCATTATCAAAAAATAAAAACGCCTTAACTATGCCCTAGCTAAACAGGATTTTTCGCCGAGGCCTGTAACCGCGCCCCTCTTACGCTTCGGGCGTTGGCTTCCCTCAATACTGATCCGTCTGTCTGTCTGTCTGTCTGTCTGTGTGTGTCTGTCTGTCTGTCTGTCCGTCTTTCTGTCTTTCTGTGTGTCTGTGTGTGTCTGTCTGTCTGTCTGTCTGTCTGTCTGTTTGTCTGTCTGTCTGTCTGTCTGTCTGTGTGTGTCTATCTGTCTGTCTGTCTGTCTGTCTGTCTGTCTGTCTGTCTGTCTGTCTGTCTGTCTGTCTGTCTGCCTGCCTGCCTGCCTGCTTGTCTGTTTGCCTGACCAAACATCGGTCTCTCTGTTTCCCTTTGTGTCCGCCTGAGTATCTGTCTGTCTGATTACCTGTCTGTCTGTCTGTCTGTCTGTCTGTGTGTGTCTGTCTGTCAGTCAGTCTGTGTGTGCATCTGTCTGTCTGTCAGTCTGTCTGTTTGTCATTATGCCAGCCCATCTGTCTCTCCGTTTGTGTCTCTATTTGTTAGCCTGTGTGTAAGTCTGTCTGTCTGCCTGTCTGCCTATCTGCCTGTGTGCCCGCCCGTGTGTTTCTCTGTACATCTGTGTGTCTGCATATTTGTTTGTCAATCTGTACATCTATCTGTCTGGCGGTACACATGTATGTGTGCCTGTTCGTCTGTGCATCACCATTTGCACCAGCACCAGGCATGTAGATGGCCGCTTCCGATTCCGCCGGCATCTGCATAAAAAGCAAGCGACTTGGCGCCATCTCGTAGTGCTTCTTTTGATGCAACCCGTCTCGAGTTGGTCGCGATAGCCACATGCTTCAACGCGTAAAAGCGCTGGCCACGAGAGATGATTGTGGTGATCCGGGGTTTCGTACACAATGTGCCTCTTCCTACGTAATATGTACGTAGAGTCTTAAACTTAATGTGACTGGTGTGTACGTTGGCGTTGACCTCACAATCTCACTGCTGTAGGCAAAAAGCCTGATGATGCGATTGATGTACGTTGGTGTTGTGATCTCACAATCTGACTGTAGGCGATTGCCAGTATTGCCATATGCTACTTACCATAACAAGCCGTGGCGATGAAAATGCCCAAGGAGCGATCTACTGGTACAGCAACACAGGCCATCTAACAAGAAGCAGGCTATTAAGAAAGCCAAGCTGATATTCAGAAGACACTACGTAAGAAATTCGAGATTCGTTATCTTGAAATTAGTGTAGAGAATCACCATAAACAAGAAATCCAGTCTGGGCCACAGCGTTCCTGTTTGCCAGGCTGATATTTAAAAGAAACTAACTACTGTACGTACAGTAGTAGTTCGTAAGACATTCGAGATTCGTTATATTGAAATTAGTCACCGTAAATAAGAAATCCAGCCTGGGCCAGCGTTCCTGTTTCTTGTCAAGTGTCCTGCACTGTACAGCAGTACTTGTAGATAGGAAAATAAGCCAACTAAGAAAAACTCAGCCGGAGTGCCAGAGAAGATATAACCACAGCCCGACCGACCACACCAATTATGATTGTTGTACACACACAGAGAGAGTTGTGTATGTCACTTGCAACACGCAAGAAATACGCGAAGAGAACGACATACCACTCTATACAGTACTACTGCTGTATAATATTGCGAGCGCACGGTGTAGCTTGGGCTACAGCCGCGTCTGCACTGTTCGAATTCTGCATAATAATACTTCTTCTGTAGTGCGGTAAATAGCGTTGAGTGCACACAGGGATGCGACCGCGTTTTTAAGCGCATGTTTTCTCAACAATATTGGTGCGAGCTGTGGTTCAAGCTGAACGACCCAAATTTCGTCAGCCACGAAGGCCGCGTGCAACAACTACTCGAATGCCACATACTTGGTATCATACTGACCGCCATGAACAGTGCAAGGGGTTGACACATAGCCAGTTTTCCAGTTGAGGTTGTAATACTGCAGGGCTGGCGCTAGCGGCAAACATATCTCCCGACCGACCGCGATACTTAAAAAAAGGCCAGAAATAGTACGGCGTCTCCTTTGGAAAAACAAAATCCAACATGTTTTTCTGAACGAGCCGGTTCCAGGTACAGTACTTCAAGGCATGTATGTCTGTAGACACATACATTCGCCCAAATATTCCAAAATTTGACTGCATAGGGCCAATATCAAGTTCTTCTTAACGCCCGAAGCTGATCCTATACCGAAACCAAGTAATTACCAGGCAACTGGACAATGCCCGTGCTTTCCGCAAAAAAGCCCAAATGTCCACGTCGTTTTTCAGAGATAGGCCCTAAACTTTTGCACACACACGTGTTCTTTGAGCCCCTTCCGAGGCCTTGACGAACGGTCTTTATTTTTTCCGTCGGGAATTCGGGGCCAAATCCAGAAACAAAAACACGTATCTGACGAAAAAAAAAAAAAAAAAAAAAACACCGTCCGTGAACGGGTTGGGAGGGGTTTGCAGAACAGGTGTGCCAAACCAAAATCAGAACCTATCTCCCAAAAGCGGCATGAATTTCCGACTCTGACTAAATTTGGGGGGATTCACCTCGAACCAGCCTGTGACAGGAGTGCTAAAGTCAAACTTGTTTTGTTTTTTTTTCGGAAGGCCCTCGATCCCAGGAGTTTCCAAAAATACCCTTTTCGTATGATATTCGTAGCCTTCACCTTCCTGTTCTGGAAATGTTCGAGCGCTTGAAAAAAACAAACGATCGCACCCTATCATTAGTAACCAGGACCAGCCGCACACACTAAAAACCATATATTACAGTCTTTTCACTAAGCATATTTGGTCCTGATTACTACGTCCCCCTCGTGACAGTGCGAAATCAACGCTCTTTCCGGTGGTGGTGGTGGTGGGCTATGATACTGTGCTGTACAGCCTATCTATCTATCTGGCGCGCGGTCTTCTTGTGCCCAACGCTACCACTGCCGTACACGACCACAGCGCTCCACCACACCACACAGTCCGACGCGGACTGCCTGTATCACACACGCTAGCACAACTCTTCCGATCCTGGGCTTCCTATTCTCGAAATAAAAATGAAAGGCAAGAACCGTAGTGGGGGGGGGGAGGGAGAAGCGCCTACTTTGTGACCCCGGATCTGAGCTACGACCATTAATAGGAAGGAAGGAGAAAGGAAGGGCGAAGAAAATAAATAGGATGAAAAAAACAAACAAAAATGTAGACCACACCTACTCTACAGCAGTCGTAGTCACCACACAATAGGAGTAAGTTGCCGCCACCTATCCACTCCCAACCCTCTCGGCACCCAGACGATCACGATATACCACTTACTTTCACCGGGAATGTCGTACAGCAGTAATAGGCAGCAGCGGTTGCATATTGGCACCTAGACTTCCTACGGAACCCTGAACGCGTCTACACAGACCGAATACAATGTCGAGGTCAACCTATTTCTAGAGCCCATTGTAAGCCCTACAGTTTCACGCGCGGGAACCGCGACGGCAATGCATCTTTCAAATTCTTGAGCGAAGTACTGTAGTGCTTTCGTCGATGATCGTTGTGTGGTATCGGAGATGCGGCGGGGTACAAAACTGGGTTCTCGACGCGGCTCAGGCTTGGTTTAGAGGAGCCGTCCTCGGGATCTGCTGCACTACAACGGCTTTCGACGATATAGTTGCGACTGCTCCGGTCGCCTTGCCGCGATAACTATGTTTTTTCACCTCTAAAGCAGCCGTAGACACGACCCAAGTCGCATATCGTAGCCTGCTTTGGTCACATTGGACGTGCTGAGTCGCGTTGGACACATGTCTCAACCCCTCGAATTATGTTTCCTATTAGTTTGCCAAACTTGTTTGGGATTACTGTCCCCGCCCTTGTCCAAACTCACGGTCTCGGGCGGCGCAGGCGGGGCTCGGGGTAGGCAGAGCCCGCCCGCACCCCTGAGTGACCCCGTTTGCGTGCCGTGACACTCTCCCCGGCACTGCTGGCGGTCTTCCTGTGGAATATTGGGGTAACATCGTAGTTCACGACGAAACACACAAGAAGCGAGGTAGGTTGTTTGTAGCAGGACAAACATGCAGACCGCAGCCATAATACACACAAACACAGATATCTTGGAACCCGCGCAAGTCTCAATATACATACACAAATCAAACAGGCATACGCGTACTATTAGTAGGTAGCGCTACGACGCGTGACTTGTTCACGAGCTACTAAATGCTATACGATGTTTATCCGTACGCGAAATACTACGACGCCGTTACCGGTGGTAGGGTCACTTCCGCAAGGACATCAGTCGAAACCAGAAAACAACAGCATTGGATATCGTACAGTTTGCTTCTGAAAAACAATCCATACGGCCATGGTGCTGCTGCAATGCCCACAAGGGCGAGTGCGCAGTTGAAGGCAGGCTTGTCCTAGAGAAACAGGCAACGTGGGTTTCTGTTACACATTGTTTTCAACGATCAGTTTGTTGACCAAAACAATAGAAGTACAATTAAATATCAGGTAGGTGCACATGCAAAGAAGACGCTCGGTGCTATGTCAAAAACAAAAAATACTGATGTTAAGCTAGCGAGATCCCAGTGATGTAGGACCTGGTTTCCTCCTCACGATGGTGGTGCAGCCACCCAAGACATGATGATGCTGGTTCAGTCCCAACCGACGATGAAACTCAGCGACTTCACAAGGGACGTCCCAGCAGGACTAAACAATGAAAATCGCATATACAGCGACCCCAGACGCGATTTTCCAGAGGCCAAAAATTACGATGATGACGCTCGGCGACTCAAGAAGCGATGGTGCTCCAACATCCCTAAACGGAGGAAGATAATGCTCCAACAGCCCAGAAGGCGTTCTCGCCCGGCAGTCCCAACGGATAGATGTATGTCCCTACTAGGGCCCGATCCCGATAATACGCACTTCGCGGACAGCAGGCCGTGTTGTTGTTGTTGTTGCGGCGACTTCAGAAACCTCGGCAGTTTCATCGAGCAGTCAGTGTTGTAGCGATGTACCGAAACATGTTCTACCTGATCCTGAGAGACCTGGTTGCAACGGTCCCGAGAAACGTGATTCGGCCGACCCCACGTCCAGGCGACCCCTGGTGACAATGATGACGCAGCGGCCGTTTTTGACATATTTTATGATGTGTCATGGTATTCGCCACGGTGCACCATGGCACGCCATGGTCGGCATTGGCATGATATTTCTTCATCGAGCCCCACGAACGGTCATGGTCCTTCATGGGAAATACCATGGGGGTGCCATGTGCGTGGTATGGTGTTTCACGTCACGTTTGTTGATGGTATGCCCTGGAAATACACCATGGCATTGCCATGGTACTGCCCCGTGGCATCGCCACGTATCAGGCCCATGGTAAGCCCATTGCGGTGTGCCACGGAAAGGTGCATCGAAATGTCATGGAAAAGCCATGGCGATGATATGGGACTGGCAATCACGGCGATGTAGTTTTTTATGGTATACTTCTGCATGGTGTTGCCTTGAGCTACCATGGCATTGCCCTGGCAGCCTATGGATTTGTCATGGCAGGCCACACCATTGATATGATCATGCCGTGACATGTCATGGCATTGCCACGACAGTTTATGGCAATGGCATAGGTGGCCACGGAATTTCCATGACACGTCATGGCAATGTCATCATGGTAATGCCATGGCAACCCCTGGAGGTCCATGTCATTGCCATGGTGGACCATGAAGGTTCATACCAATGCCATAGAAAGTCATGGCAATGCCATGGCGTGCCATGGAGAGTCGCGACAATGGCATGGCGTGCCATGTAGGTTCAGGGGAATGTCATGCCGTGCCATGAAGGCTGTGGGAATGCCCTGGCACACCCTGGCAATGCCCTGGCAATGCCATGGAGGTCCATGGCAATGCCATGGTGGCGCAATAGCATGCCCTGATAAAAACATGGAAAAGTCAAATAATATGAAGTCAATCCCCTCTTTATGCACACTGCACGATTTCTGCCCGGCGCCACCCCCTGATCCACCCTTCTTTCTGTTCCCGGCGGCCTGGTTGAGCTTCCCGTGAACCTTGGCAGGCACTGTTCTGCTCTTGCTGTAGTTGTGGCGGATCATGGGGCTGGGATCAGGGGATATTGTTGTTGGTGTTGTCACGGGCGTACCACGCTCAGCAATCCTACCTGTCCTGGTCCGCGACAACCCGTCTACGTATATAGGTATAGAGGTGGCGTCGTACAGGCCTAATCCTCGGAAGATCGAGAGCTGGGTCGTTCAAGGTCGTCATCTTGGCGCCCCGGTATTCCTCCGCGCGACCTTTGGAGAACAATGACCGTGACATGTCGGTCCGATACTGGTTCCTGATTATCGCATAGAGGGCACGCAGTCAAGTGGGTTCTTGCATGTATTGGTTGGGGTTTTACCCCCCGGGTGTTATGCTCGGAGCCGCGAGGGCCCCTCGTGTGGCGTGGACCGCCTCGTTGGTGATATCCTCCTGTTTATAATTCAGGGACCTTACCGTTTTTATTTCTGTAGTTGTTGTTGATCGCTGCCGCGGGTTGTACGCGTGTTCTCTGCGTGTTTTGTTCACAAGCAAAGCGGCTGATTTCTCCGTGATCAAGTACAGTAGAGGATAACACAACTATCCAGGCTAGCTCAATCATATATATGTGGCCTGGCTTGTTCCTGTTCGACAGACACTTGCGGTGTATGATAGCCGTCGGCCCCGATGGGGTGATGGTGCTGGTCGGCCTAGGGTCTCCCTCCAATACGGAGCATACATATTATGACGGCAGATGGTGACCGCGAGGTGGGCTACTTTGTACAGGACGTCGAAGGGATCGGGGTTCGTACCTCTGAAAGCCTCGATACTCCTGAAGGCGTTGGTAACGCTATCATTCACATTGGAGTCGTCTTCATTCCAACGCTTGCTTGTACATCTCGCACGTGTGTAGCAATGCTCCTATGTATCCGCAATCGACTCGAAGGGCCCCCTTGCCGTCGAACGCGGGCTTTACGCGCAACCGTCCGTACTCCAGGAACACCAGCAGGAACGCCAGCAGAGCAGTGACAATGGTTTCGAACATGGCTGCCACGTACGCGAAAGCTAGGTTTCGAGATAACGTCATTTCCAGGTATCATCCCAAAATCGTGCGGCTGTACGAACTGTAGTAGGACAAGCACTTTGCAGCAGGAGCTCCAGATGATGACACCGGTCTTGGCAGGTCTGAGGGGAATCGTTGGTACCCTTCGCAGCAACAGTTCCAGATAGCGATGGTTGTGGCTGTTCCACGCAGAAGTACAGTCGGTCTTATCGTCACGGAGTCGTTGGCGGTTCTTCGAACCAACATCTCTGGATGACGACGATTATGGCAGAGCTTTCTGTGAAGAAGTTCGCAGTGGACGCAGCAGCTCGGGCCTCTGTCGTGGTCTTCACTCTGCACAGGGGCTTACGAAAATCGAAGCTCATAACCTATTGACGGGACCTCCGCATCAGGCGTGTGGTGTGTGCGGTTGCTGAGTTACGTCAAAGCAGCATATTGGACGATAATGAAAGAACTTTCAGTCGGAGTCAGCCGACTCCTCGACGCGTGAAGTCAGCCCGGGAAGGCTAATTGAACGAATGGCGTTCCCAAGGCCAGTTATGTTGTGTTGATAGTCGCTGGTGTCCAAGAGAGTACGGGGAGAAGAACAGGGGAATAAGAGGATTATAGGAAAAGACAAGGGGCGACATAGTGTGCGAGGAGCACCCATGTCCCGGCTCGAGCAAATTAAACCAATACACCAAGAGGAACATCGTACAACAAAAAATGATACGAAGCCCGACCACCCAGGACCTTCGTTCGTCGGCATTAACATAACCATCAGGGGCGCTCCCGAGGTTCTCTCACATTTTTACCTCGTACAAAATGGCTGATTGTGTCGCGTATCCAACTGGGTGAATCGAGATTTGACATACCGCATTGCTTGTACTCGCGTAGCACCTTGTTGTGTTGTTGCCGTAGCTCGTGTGCGCTAGAGGTCACTATGCTACCGACCAGCGATTCGGCACTGTAGGCTACCGGCTACTACTACCACTACTGCTGTGTGGCAAGGCATGGTAGTCCCTCGCTTGGAACGGCGAGATCATTGGGGACGCGCGCTATACGATAGATGTGGCACTTTTTGGGTAACCTAGTTTCTGAATGACGGAGATGCTCCTCACCCCAAAAGCGTCGTAATGTCATTCTTTGTTTTTTTTCCCATATATGTGTTCGTATACCTTGACCCGTGATATTTTTCGTCGGGATGCGCTCTCGTTTTTTTTTTATCACAATCGGGTTTTGGTTGGTGTGTTGTACGCGTACGCCTCACGTGAGGAACTCCAGAAAAACAAAAAAAATGATGCACCTCTACCGTAGCATATGCAGGGGCGCGGATCGCCGTATGACCTACCTACAGTAATACCCCATATTATCTCCACCTTGTCACGCAGAGATATATAACACTCAGTGCCTGGTATGTTGCTATTAATAGTACGCAAGCACATCAGCGCAAGCAAGCAATCAAGCAAGAAAGCAAGAAAGTGTTCTTCTGCAATACATAGAACCGTTCGAAGTGAGATATCGAACCGAACCGAACCGTTGTCGTGCCGACGACGCCAACGTGTACGTAGATTATTTATTGCTGTCTGAACTCATCGACATAATCTACGTGTGTGTCCGTTGCCGCAAGATATATGCTCGAAGCATGATGCTGTGGCAGTGGCAAATATAGCAAATCAGCCCCCCCCCAAAAAAAACACATCGTAGGACTTTCCGTAAATAGAGTACCCTGAAGAAGCTGGGGATTTGGTAGCTTACCTGTGTGTGTTGTCTTTAAACCCGTTCTTTCTACCCAACTATCATACATCAGTACACCTAGTGTCTGTCCTGATTCCTAATCCTAGAGATATACAAATTCTGTAGTCACAGACTGAGACAGATAACCACGGTATAGTTTAATACCAGGTACGTACCAGATACGCACGCATACATATACAGGTGTGGATATCTGTGAAGAGTACTTGCTTGCGCAGGAAAAACAACCGACCCCACCACCTCGGGGCAAGTTTTTTTTCTTCACACCGAGCATCGATCGGCTTTTCTTCGAGGTTGGGAAAGGGGACGCGTGCTACGATAGAGGTACTGTGCCTTTTTTTGGCTGAAATATTTTCGGAATGACGGAGCGCCTCAACCCAAACTCGTTGGAATTTTCATTTTTTTTGTGTCGAACTACTTTTCATTTTATACTTACTGCATAATATGTACGCGTAGGCCATGGGATTGTTCGTCGGGTATCACTAGTATTTTCCTCCGAAATCAGTGTGTTTGACTACTGCAGGTATAGAGGTCCTCAAGTGACCACTCTCAGAAAAAAAACATGGCGCACCTGCATGCAGGCTACCGTAGCAGGCGTCAGGGTTTCTATGAAGAGGCCTGATACACACGAGTCAGACGGGTCGATTCTTTCGGCGTCACGAAGAGAAGAGCTTTTAATCGCCCACAGCAGCCGGGTTTGCACGAGAGATATATGTTCGCGTAGACCTGATGCCCGTTCAGTCGAACTTCCTTAGATGTGCCCGAACAGAAAAAAAATGTAGCCTTTCCAAGCACAACGACCGCGTGGCACACCAACCAAGCATGCCTCTTTAGGGCTCGTATAGGGTTAGGGTTAGGGTTAGAGGTCCGGGTCCGAGTGGTGGCCGCCGTTAGCCGAAGCCAAGACAAAACTCACCCGTCGCGAACGGATGGCCCATGCTACGGTAGACGTGCACCTGCATGCAGTACATTTTCTGAGGGTCCACACTTGAGGCGAGGTCTATACTAATAGGAAGTCAGAAATGATGGAGGAAAATAAAAGCTGCTGCCCGATGGACCATCCCAAGGCCCCCAAGCATTCAATGAACGATGTGGCAAGACAAGAATGTAAGTCTGACGATTTTGGGCCAAGGATCTTGATCCTTCAGATAACGTTTCAGCCAAAAAGTGTTACTTCTATCGTAGCACGCGTCGAACGCCTTACATCGTCGTGAGGAAACCCTTCCTCATTACAGTAGAACAGCATCGTTTTATTGTATTCGGGCACCTCTGAGGAAGTTCGCCTGATAGCAGAAGCAGATTTTATACGCCAGCTCGTGCACCAGGGGCATGCTTGTTGCGTGAAGCCCGCCGGCGAATCAACATGCTGCATCCGTGCAACGATCAGTGCAGATAGGGCATGTATACCCTTACTCAATCGGTGCTAGCACCAAGGTACACAGGCAATGCAAAGCTTCCGCCAAGTGGTTTCCTCATTTTTTTCTTCCATCACCTTTATGATATGTGCCCTGTGTCTCCAGGCCCCTCACCCTTTCGAAACCCAGATCCGAGGTCACACAGTGGGCACTCCTCCCCCCTCCCCGCTACGGTACGGGCCTCCATTTTAATCGCCGAAACGGCTCTGCATTGATTGTCTCCCCTCGTCGTCGTCTAGATTTGAAGCGTGTCGTATACACACGCTGGGCTCTTTCTCCAATCAGTTTTGTTTATTTTCCCGCGTCAAATAAATCCTGCGCGGCGGGATTCGGACTCACGACCTTGACCGTGTTTACTACGATAGAAGCGTGCTACGACAGAAAATCACTGTACCGTGTTTGGCTGAAACTCGTTATGAATGCCAAAATCGTCCGAATGTCGTTCTTGTGTTGCAACATTTTTCATTTTGCGCTTAGGTCATGGATTTGTTCATCGGGGTAGCGGTTTTGTTCCCTTCAAAGTCAGATTTTGGGAGAGAGATATAGAGCTCCTCGAGTGACCCCCCTCAAGAGAAACACGGTGGTGTGCACCTTTACCGTAGCATGCGTCGCTACTTTTAGTAGTTGCGAAGTTTAACCACTAGACCACCGGGGGGCGGGCGAAAATATGCAACGGAGGCACATACTGCATATAAGCCCCTCTGCATTTTGATCTTCCTCTACAGTAGTGTTCGGGGGGTGCGGATCCGTGGGTCAGAGTACACAGATCGCCAGAGAAGCTGAGTGAGCGTTGCCAGGTACCAGGTATTTTAGGTAATATCTTGAGTTAGTGTTAGATTCGCTAATTTGTGATGCTACGGGAAAGTATCGAAGTAAAAAATGACACACGGTAAACACAAACGCCTCTACGCTTATTTCCCTATTTTACTTACAGTTTTTGGTCCTATTTACCATATATGGACCCGCGTGATGCTGCAATTCAAGACATTTATTCGATTCCGCCTCCGAGGCACACGGCATATGCAGCGTAAACACTCGGCCAAAATTGCAGCCCTTTCCCGCCTGACATAGCATATAATTCTGTATGTACCAGTAAAAATATACAGACCCGGTCGCCCCTGTGGTCTGGCAGGTAACCACGAAGCCTGTTAAGTTTGAGGTCGATGGTTTGAGTCTCCGCATAGAGATTTGTATTCTCAAATGACACCAAAAACTGTCGCGAGAGCGCCTACTATAGCGTGGGTAGGCACAACTCAACGAGAGTCGACGAGGGAAGAAAGTGCTGAAATCTTCTCGCGATAAAGATGCAAGGCACGCACCGTAGTGGGGAGGGGGGAGAAGAGCCTACTTTGTGACCCCGGATCTGAGTTACGACCTAAAGAGGGAGATAGAACAGGAGAGCGAAAATAAAATATGGGATGAAAACAATGAACTATATAAAATAAGGGCAGCGGCCAAAAAAAGGTATACCTGTTTCGTTTGCGGCCAAAAAAAGGTACATACTTAAAACCAGGTAAAAACCGCACTCCACGTGCCCTGCCATTGGTCCAAACCTCGTTGTACCTGTTTTTGCCTCTTTAAATACCAGGTACACCTGATTTTGTCTACTCTGCTTGACTTTCACCTTTTGTTTGTCGTTTTTAAGCCAATCAGAGGTACTTCATAGTTCCTCCCCATGCCCCCTACTATACAACTGCCGACGTACGCGGAGAACCCCTCCTCCCTTCGCACCTCGCACCACACGCCACTCGAGCGACACACATATCTGCCTGCACACCTCCGCCGAAATTATACGAGATAGAAGGCTCCCCTTCGGGATTGTGGTCAACTTGGAATACCAGGGGTGTCGCAAGCTGAGAAGGGATAATACAGTAGCAGGCGTTCGTTACTCGTACTATTACTCGTATACGTAGCCACCGGGCGAGCACGAAGAACATGAAAAAACTCTGCTTTGCGTTGCAAGGAACGGCAGGCTCGTGGGGTGCGTTTTAAACTTGGTTTTAGTATATACCTGTTTTTGGTCCCGAACGGACCAGATGTACCTTTTTTTGGCCGCTGCCCAAAAAATAAATACAATATGATGACGCATGGCACGGTAGAGGTGCACCAACCATTGTTTCTGCCTTCTGAGGGTGGTCACTTGAGGAGCTCCATACTAATACTAAGTCAAAAACTGATTACGGAGGCAAGTAAAAACGTGCTATTATACCCGACGAGCAATCCCACATGGTCTAAGTAAACAAACATAACAATATTGCAACAAGATAACGGAATCCCGGCGGCTTTGGGGAAAAGGAGCGGCGTCATTTAGAAAACGTTTCAGTTAAAAAGGTGCTACGATCATGTGGGTACCGGTAAACACCGCTCGCGAGTTGCGTTTAAGAATACAACTCCTCCGTCTAAAACCAAGTGAATAGAAATGGCTACTTTTTTCCGAAGTTATTTTTCGTCCACCACGACCCTCGCTTAACCCTATAACCTAACCCTAACCCTAACCCTAACCCAACCCCATGTCGAGATGCACAGGAAAAAACAAAATGTGAAAAATGACCAAATTATATTCACTTGGTTTTAGAGGGAGTTGTATTCTTAAACGCAACTCCGGAGTTGTGTATACCGCTACGCACGATCATGTACCTCTATCGTGGCACAAGTCTCTTTTAGAGGTATGTATGAAAACATCTCTTTTGGAAATAATTTGTTTTTGTTTTTGTCACGTTCCGAAGACGAGGTGGGCGCGTTTGACCCCCATTTTTGGCGTTGGACATCGGACCAAAACTACAGTAGAACCGGCGTGCCCAAAAGTCCGATATCTGATATTTAACCCGATATATATATACATATGTATCGGATCGAATCGGATCGCTATAACAACCCCGATGCCGATACGTATATACGACAAACGGTATGCGAGACGGAAACACGGGACTATATGTGCTGGTAATAATGCTAAAAACTACTGCCGAGAAATGCGTTTCTCTGTTCTTCTGACGTGACACTTCACTTCGAACTAGTTTCTCCCTTATCGGGAACTTTCAACATGGGGGAAGGGGACACAGCAGTAGAGCGATATCCTTTACCCCCTACGTATAAAAAAGAAAGCTGTTTGATATCGAACATCGGGACCGATAATGCTTCCATTTGATAGCCGATATACGATTTCCGATTTATCGAAGCTTCCGATCCGATGTCCAACGATGCATGCAGTGACTGATCCCCATGCAACAACACCAATAACAGCCAGTACGTTTCAGCTTGGCAAACAACAGCAGCAGTAACATACGTTCAGGTTGCATGTTGCCTGAGAACCTTTTACTGCCCGTTGCATCGCGCCTGCTCTGTGCGGGAACGGGGGTACCTGCATATGTCCCATGTATTTGTTGATCTTCCTACCTGCAGGGCAAATAACGCAGACGAGGGGAGGGGGGGGGGAGAGCTCAGTGGCATTACGTCTCATCATGGTTTTCTTCGAGGAAGAAAGTCGTTGGAGCTGGCACAAGCATGCTACTTCATACCTCACATCGATGCTTGCATTGCATACATGCGTACAGTAGCCAATTACTCCACGCAAAACATGTCTATCCAGTCTATGTATTCCCCCTTCTCCTGCTTGTAATAGTCCGTATATCTACATCTTGCTGGCTGTACAAAAGCGCCACGCAAACAGTGACGAACATAACTAAATACAGTGTGAATATATATATATATATTATATATATGCCCACCCAGACGCGTCCTACGATAGAGGTATCATTTTTTCACGAAAATGCTTCTGAAGGATCGGACCCCATGTAATAACCTGAAATCGTCTGTTGTTCATTGTTGTGTCAGGGACGTCCAGGAAAAAAGAGAAAACGACACACCACACCCCCAGAGGTCGGAATAGAAAACCGTTGCAACCGTTGTGATCACATGATGAAATAAGAACATGGGGAAACAAAAAAATCCTTATTTTCATTTTGTTTTACTTGGTTTTAGTACCCCCCCTAACGAACAAAAAATTATGTGAGATGTCGAAAACTATTTTTTCGACCACCCTCGGTTGTGTTGCAATATTTTTCAGCGTGTAGTTAGGCCGTATGGTACTGCTCGTCGCGTACGTGCATAGTCTACTGTATTACTTTTACTTTCCTCCAAAAACATTTTTGTTTGTGAGGTGTAAGTAGCGCTCCTCAAGTGATCGCCCCTCGAAAAAAAAAAACATGGTGCACCTATACACCTATACCATATATAGCATGCGTCCCCCTACGATAATAATATAATGTGCGTTTTCTCCGTGCTCTACTACTCGTTCGAGACGGCGCCCTTGACAATGACGATGGCGTTGCTCAGGCCCCCCGTCGGACGATCGACCGACACATTACAACTATTACGGAGTACCATAGTAAACAGGACCAAATCTTGTGAGTGAAAACAGGTAAATATGTAGGTTTTTGTATGTACCGCAGGTCCTATTTACTATGCCCCCCCCCGATATAGCTGCGAGAGAAGTGTGCTAGGACGATAGAAGTACGAGGTAGCACTTTTTGATTGAATTTGTTTTCTGGACGGCCGGACCCCCCTTGGCCCAAAATGGTCGGACGTTCATTATTGTGTTGCAACGTTTTTCATTTTATACCTAGGCCGTGAGAATGTTCATCGGGGGATGTTCATCGGGGGATGTTAATCGGGGAATGTTCATCGGGGAATGTTAATCGGGTGCCACTTTTAGTTCCCTCCAAAATCTGTTTTGAGTTGAGGGGTAGAGCTCCTCACAAGTGACTGACCACTCTTATAAAAATTTGGGGCACCTTTACCGCAGCATGCGTCGAGGAGAGAAAATAGAAGGAAGAGGTATAATTATATAGGTGGTGACATCAAGATGACGATGATCAGCCCCCCCGCTCGGACGACCGACCGACACAGAACCACTGAGAGAAGGGAAAAAAGAGAAGGAAGAGGTATTATGGGTATTCATAGTGACATCAAAAAGGACCCTTTGATCCACTTCTGCCCCCCCCCTGTGGAGGAAGCCCATAAAACAAACAACATCCTACTTCGTGCATGTAATATCTGAACTACTAATACCAGTCTATACGAAGTAAATGGCTACTTGAAAACATAAGTGGGATACATACGTAGATTCAAACGTGAACGTAGCAGGGTATATATTATATACTCTGAGGCGTACCCGAGTACATACCCGAGTAATATACTATGGGGGGTACCCGGGTACATACCCGAGGGGTGGGCGGTATTGATCACTTAGTACATACCCAACACAGGAAGGCGATATATGATATATATATGTACCAGGTAACATGCAAGAGACCTACACCCTGACTAAAGCATCCGCGGGTCCGGCGAACATGAGTCGTTTTTTTTTGTTTATTTTTTATTCCCGAAACAACCCACAACGCACCAGCTACCACGAAAACGGCGGCCTGGGAAACATATCGCATCTACAGCAGTATGTCTCGTCGAGATATTTCTCCTAACTAGACGCATTGCTCGGCGTGCGTTGGCACTCTCTCTGACGTCGAGAAAATCAGGGTGGGAGTTCACCCGCCACCGTATTCCGCCGCTGTGTTACCTTAGTAGTTACCTTGATACGCAATATTCTCTCATTCCCTGGTACCTGGTGTAAAGGAGTTATCGCGGTCTACCAGCGAGCGAGTGTGCCTACCAGCCTACCTAACCGCGTGACGCGGGGCACGGAATACGCGCTGGCGCCTACTGTATGGTTTGTTATACGTATAAGCAATCAATATAGTGTATCACAGTGGGTCCTGGAGCTGTAGCAGCTGCACGTGGCATATATATGACCTCTGTACCCCTATGTTACGCGTACATCTTTAAAGTTCGCTGGGCGTCCACTACAGAAGGTGTCTGCTAACAAGAAACGTCAACTTGGCGCCGAGATTGAATGTAATACCGGATATCGTTGCGACCAGGTTCCCACCATTGGGCACACGCTACCTCTGCATAACCCGTATCGCTCTCACGTACGGCACGCACGGACAGACAGACACGCCACAGCAGTACCAGCTACAGTATAGGCTAGTCTAGACTAGATACCCGGTAGCTGGCAGTAGGTATTCGGAGCTCTTCATTTCCACTTGCATAACGAGCATGCCCCCCTGCGCCCTCCCTTAGCTCCCCTTTCAACCGATTCTTCTCCTTAACCTGCAAAGTATTCGGAGCTCTTCAGTTCCACCTGGTTAAAGAACATGTTCCCCTGCGCTTTCGCTTGGGCCCCTTTTCAAGCGATTTTCCTCCTGCCGCTTGTGACATCTTCAGATTGTACTCGTACATATTATTATATACAATGTATCGTACAACATACTTCGAGGTACGTATACATACAACACAAACACTTTTTGATACCTAGTAGATTCTCCTTGGTGGAGCTTACGTCACAACGAAGGGAATTATTGCTTCCGAGGCTTACAGTAAAGTTATCGAGAAATCTTCGTTCTTGACTTGTGGTGTAATGGGGAGTGTCAATGCCTTCAACGTCGAAGTGACCACTTGCGATCCTCGGCTTAGAACTAGCCCGTAACTTTCGTGCAAAGTTTGTGGCGTATCTACCCGTGCATACGTGGTCAAGTATCTACGATATGTACATGCGGTCCTGTCCTTCACATTGCCCCCCTCTATATTCGCCGCACGTCTATCATACTCGTAACAGCGGGTGGCCTCGTGGCGATCATCTGAAGGATGCTGGATGAAGGGAAACAGGGTGGGTCGAAGTACCGGGACACAGACAACAGCTGTTATCATCCTTGCGCCCGCTCCTTACAAACATCTGCCATATTGACTAAGCACAGGCCAGCATGGATTTGTTCATAGTAATAATAGTCGTATTATACGTGTAGTAGACGCTCTCATGCGAAAGGTTGGTACGAGCGTCGAGTGACTTGGTTTTAAGATCTATCTTGGCCCAGAGAGAACCATCTTGCAACCTGTTATTTCTTCTGAGCGAAGCTCACGAGCACGGGCTTCTTAGCGGCACGCGTCAAGCCTCTGGACTAACCCTTCCACCCCACTGTCACATCCGGACACCCCGTTAACAGGTTATGAGCCTTCAACGTCCTCAGAGGAGGACGCCGCCGTATCTTCGTATCCCCCGGGTCGCTTATGGTGGGATTGCCGGAACGCAGTCGTCGACATCGCGGCATAGGTATAGTGGGATCACCGGTGAAACATCTTCCGAGATCGGGTCACAGTACGGTACCTGATATCATCTTCAACAAGAGGATCTGGGGTATTATCATCACCATGGGTCGCCTCAACGTGGGGTCTCCGGGAAAAAGTGTCCGTGATTACCGCAGTGTCGAACTGCCGGAAATCCAACTTTCTAAGTCGCTTCAGCACGGCTGTTTAATGGGGTTGTGTTTGCTGCGCGCGGAGCGCCAGGGTTCATACTTTTGAATCGTGGCAACTGTCGCGACCAGTGTTGGGTGGAGATCCCAGTGTGAGGGCAGGAACCGAGATAGGCGATGCCCTTCGCTGGGATAGTGGAGGTAAGAGGAGGAGTTCCCAGTATCGGAATTCCATCGTGTGCCCGTGGAAAACCCTACCGAAGAAAGCCATGACCTGGTTCGTCTCAGAACCACCAACAAAGTGATCGATCAAAGCCACAGCCACCATGCCCACTGTCAATCTATATGTTCACTGGTCACGTGTCCACCTGTTGCGCACACACATCGCCCACAACGCGTTTGGTTTGTCGTCAATCAACCACGTTGCTCACTCAATACCGGGAATCCGGGATGTGGAGGGGATTTGATGGCCATGCTGGAGCTCTGGAGGGGATAGCCGGGGAGAATGCTCCATTTATCTGCATCCAACTCAAAATAGTGAGGTTATTCCAGGATCGGGGTCGGACCGTGAAACCAGGCTGCTGAAACAGCTGCTGAAGCTCCCGGAGTCGCCGCGACTGTAACAACGCTGGGCCGCCGAAGGGTCGTTCGGGATCGATCCACAGCAGAAAACATTTTTGGATTTGCCGGGGGAGAACGTCTTGTGGAACTTCCGCATCATCATATATTCTTGGGGACTACTGGGACGCTGCTTCTGGGGTCGGCGAGCATCATCGTTGGATGGGGCTGCTGGTATATCGTTTCTGGGGTCGCTTCACCATCAGCGTCTGCTCATCGCCTGAGCTTAATAGCAGTGTTTGCTTTGTCGTACTGCCACACGTCTTATAGGTATGGAGGGGGAAAAACGTGGTAGCCCGTCATGTATTAATAGTTGTTACGTGTCTTGGCCAACCACTGATCATTGAGATATTTATTACGATCGAGATGCAGCTGCGATGTTTTGAAGAAATACATGTTGCCTCTCTCTGACACATACCTGTCTTAACCTGCTCAACCACCTTTTGGGGAGCACAGCGCCATGGCAGTATTATATGTGTTTAAGAAGAGTATTGTGATAGTTAAGACTGCTGTTCGAGTGGTACCCTTTCAGGCGTAAAACCGTCGACCAATAACCGCGTCGTAGCATTAAACATACGGAGTAATATCGTAACCTAGTATGTCTGCCTGGTATATATGTATAGTGACACCTGCGCGGGTTCCAACATGCATTCGTGAAATATTGCGGTTCGTATGTTCGGCCCTGTTGCAAACCTGCCACAACAGCATATATTATGCTTTTGCGCTGCACGTTCACACGTATTAATTGGTGCGTTAGGTGTAGAAGGATAAATCACCCGTCTTAAGCGAAGCAGGAACGGGCGATGTTGTTGCGGCGCTGCGAAAGAGTAAAGGGTATTTATTGTAACATAGACACGGTGTGCACACGTGTACAATGAAGTCAACACATTTACACGAAGTAACAATAATTGGAGTTGTAGAGACAACTACAGTATCTAGCACGATAATACAACAACACGAGCACGTTAGACCTGGTTGATTGAGCAACTAGTCTCGAAGGCTAACAGCCATTTGAAATTTTCATCTCCATCGAGGGGTCGTATTGGTGTAGGAAAGTTTCGTTTAAGCAGCAGTAACTAGTAGCCTACCTGGTCACTAATCGGTAAAACTATCGTCTGTTGTAGTAGCCGGTAGGTGAAACAATCAGCCCAGCTATCGATCAATAGCCAATACTCAGTAGAATCGAGCACTATTGACGTAAGGGTATACTCAGGCATGTACGAGTATGTAGTAATAGTACTTGGTAAAATGGTAGTATAGCCATCAATGTGCGCTATAATGGTAAAGTTATAGCAAAAGCTCTTCTTGGCATTCGTTCGTCGATTGTTGGAGCAAGACCAAATAACAATGCCACAACGAGGTGTACGTACCTGATCAACCTGCACAAGCAGCCATTAAAGACCATTGATATGAGTCGGTCAGTACAACTTTCCGTACGTATTAGGGTACATGCAGCCGTACAGCCAAGATGGTTCTTGTCCCTACCAATCTCTCAAATGATTTTCTGAGGTCTGTCTCATCTATTGTTTCGCTTTTTTAGTCTTGGCCCAAGGGCACCATATTCAGCATCATCTGTCTACTTCTGAGCGAAGCTCATGCGCAACCCTAACAGAGTTTCACGCCAAGACACTGGACTAGCATGTCCACCTAGCTGTCATATGCCGACACTCCGTTCACAGGTAGCGGGTACCCGGCAGGTATTGCGGCTACCCGTGGTGCATTGACGGGTACCGGCGGCACGGCTCACGGGTAACGGGAAGAATATGGACCAGATTGCACTCCCTCTTCAAATGACACAAATGATGGTAATGTACGGCCTACAGTTGGATGCCAAAAGGCCACAAAGCTTTAATCTCTGTAGGATAAAGGGTAGGCACAGACACTGGGTGTAAAATAACCGTTCAATGAAAACAATGGACACATACACATTGTGGTGTTTGGTTACCGTACGAAGGTCACCTCGGGGTTACCGTGGTAGCAATTTAACCGAGAGGAAGCGCAACCGTTCCCGATTACTGCTGTACCAATGAATCCGTGGTGACCAATCCCCGCGGAAAAGGACTAACCATGAAAATAACCATGGGTGCTAATTTCTGTATACCGAGAACACCGCGTGGTGACCGATTGCCGCGGAAGCGTAACCGTCCGATTACCGTGGTTCCAAAAGTATGTACCACAAACCGTGGCGGTCGATTACCGCAGAACACCAACGATACAATTATCGTGGTCTCGAACCCTGCCATGATCTACCGTAGGACCAGAAATCCATGCCGAGGACAACCCGTATACTTTATGCCCCCACTCGCTCGGAACAGGAGTGAATGCGGGCGGGAACGTTAAAAAGTAGGCAAACACAGATATCCTACAGTACTTTTCTTGTTTTCCTGAGACTTAACGACACATCAGATCTGTCTAAACATGATCCCCTTCGCCCATCACCATCCGGATATTGCCAAGGTTCTTCACCGGACCGAGTTGTGGATTTTATTTTTGCTGAATCCTACGGTGCTGCTCGGATTGGGCCTACCAGATCATTTATTTATTTTTTCATTTACTTACATGGAAGTAAAATTTCACGTCCATGTTGTTTTTGTACTTTCATTGAAGTTAAACATAGCTTCCATGAAATAATTTATATATTTCGAAAGTAAAATACTTTCATGGAAGTAAAGTGACTTACGTGGAAACGTTCATGGAAGTAAACTGTATTCACTTTCCATGTATGTAAAAACTCTTGAACGGTTCCGTGGATGTTTCCCTTTGAAGAGGCACTTCGGTCACTAGATAGGTCTAGTATGGTTCGGCACTGCGCGCTACACGGGTTTTCATATCAAGTTTGTAACTGGTCCACGTTTTGGTGCCCAGGATGGGCCCACTTCGGGTGGGACGGTGTACCAACCGTGAACAGGGGGTAACATTAGCCCTCGCTTCCATGTTTTACTTTCAAGGAAGTAAAATGTTAATTTACTTCGAATTCAATCACCTGTGAGTAAACAAACTTTCATGGAAGTAAAACAACGTTCATGGAAGTAAGACATCTCCCGTGGAAGTAAAACAGTTCGACAAAACTAAACATTTACTTCCATGGAAGAAAACAAATACATATATCGTGGAAGTAAATTTTACTTCCATGAAGAAAGTAAAAAAAAAACATGGAACTAAATTTCACTTCCATGGATTTGTTTTTACGTCTTCAGTGGAAACTTTCATTGAAGTAAGCTAAAAAGTCGAATACACTGCGTAATGTGGTAGATCGTGTGGATCGTAGGATTTATTTGAGGGTCGTTCGGTGCGGTGCGGAATATGTTTTTATTTTCCTTTTTCGTATGATGTGGTGCGTTGCGGTTTAAAATCGTACGGCGTGGTGCGAGTCGGAAAATCGTGCCGGTATAATAAGCACACCTCAACGTACCCGCACGGTAGAAAACAAGTTGATGTTATAGGCCTTAAATAGGATAACCTTGTCGCGGTTTTTTACTCGTGTAACAGTTGAACGGTGGGGTTCGGTGCAGCCCATATGTTGCAAGAGTCGCACGGCGGTGCGGTCCAGTGCGGTTTTGTGACTGCCCATCGGATGCCGGTGGGTAGGCCGTGGGCTTCCCGTGGGCTTCCCGTGGACTGCCCGTGAGCGATACTTCGCATGGGATTTACATATACATTCTTCTTCAAAAAAACAATGTGATAATGTAGATCGTCGTTAAATATTTTCTGAAGAAATACAACGAACTATGGAGTGCGGTTCGGTAAGACGTCACCGAACTGCATCGCACAGTAAGAACAAATCGCACCGTGAAAGCCTTGGACACTCATATACAGTATCATAATAAGGTGTTATTCACACGCTCGTTCGCTATCGGAGAACCGACCAACAATAATCCCGCGCGAAGCATCCCGAAGCAGTACAAACGTACACCCGTATACCTGGTATTCTACGAAGTATATATATAAGACTGTGCGGCTTACTTTGCCCGCCCATTGGGCGATCCCAAGACTCTTCACACACGACCGCGTTGTTCAAGCACTAAACATATTATCACGATGTGTACACAGTTGACATCGAAACAAAACCCGAGACGGCGAGGGAATCCTGAGATTGAAGACACGCACAGTAGAGAGGAGGGAGGCGAGCACACGCTAGGTGACCCTGGATACCTACGAATGAAACATATTGTAAGCGTGGAAGGGATATGCGGTACTGAATCGTTGGCCGGAATTGAAGGAAGAGAGTGGATGGGCAGGACTGTCAGTGTTTGGAGTGAAAACGCAAGACGGGTTGATAGTGGCAGAAGTGAGTAGTAGTAGTAGTAGTAGTAGCGGCAGCAGTAAAAAAACCTACAGCAGTATCTGATATCGCAGCAGTACAACTGTTAATAGTAGAATACGCAGTATTATAGTGAGAGGTATCATATCATATGATATATGTTTAGCTCCCGTATGTCGCATGGAGGAAACCACTGCGATACTTGTGTGGTAGTCCTTGACGACAGGTTTCTTGTCTTCGGAAATTCAAAACCACTCTGTCCAAGCCAAAATCACCAAGCTACACTCTATATCTGGTACGAACTAAGCAGGGACAAAGGGAGCGATTCGGCCTACTCGACGTTGCCTATGTACCAGGCATATCGCAATAGAACAGGGGGCGGGGAACAACATAGATGTGTAGGTCCACCCCGTTGCCTTAATGTGAATATAGTACAATATTAACACTCTTATCATATTATAGTACGAGTATAGCACTCTGCTGTAGATACATTCGATATGTAAAAGCATGGCGCTATGCAACCTAAACTATTGTGAAGCCCGGCGCCCGAGGAAGGCGAGCGGAGGCGTTTATCCGTATATAATGGGGTGCCCGCCTGTGCCGCCTGCCGCCTGTAACAAACGTCCGAAAACATTCGCCCACATCGTGCGGTTACTTAAAATATATTATTCTTGATTCGGTTGTTACGTACTCCTAATACTACTGTGTTGGTGTGACGATTGATCTTCGTCTCTCGGGCGTGACGAAACCAACACCGATTGCGACGCCGACGAAGTCTTCGTATGGATGCCCCCTATTTGAAACTCCACCCTCCTCCCTCTGCTCGCGCCTAAACCCGTGTTGAGTTCGTCGAGCTTGGTCGTGGTAGGTGCTCTTCGAATTGCCAGCCTTTTTCGTTCGAGTGACACAGGAGGAGGGGAGGTCTACCTAAGGTACCAGGGGCAATTTGCCCCACCGATCGATCTGACGAAAGAGAAAAGGCCTGTTCGGTAACACAAGCACATGGAGCCCCCCTCTATCCAATGCCGGCGTCATTTGAGCCCTTGTGGCCGGCAAACTGTCCTCCGTTCTGCCGGCAAGGAGTGTCTCCCTGAACTGCAAAAAAACACAGCAAGTCGGTTGTCCAGCTGCGTGCACCAGAAAAACCTAATGGGGCCAGAGGCAGGCTGCAACCGCCCCTAAACAAGGGCTGCCTGCGGACAACCGCAAGAAGTACAGCAACACCGTACGAGACGTTGGCTTGTTTTTTCGTTTTAACGCGTGCAACCTGCGGTGTGTGCGCTCATCTTGGCTCGATAAAGCAGTAGAAACACGCGCTGCTGCTGCTGTAAAATTCGAGTTTTGCTGTAAGTACTAACCGAAGCGCAGTTTTTAGACTCGTTTCTGGCTGTGACGAATACAAG
This sequence comes from Saccharina japonica, assembly GCA_008828725.1. Lineage (NCBI taxonomy): Eukaryota > Phaeophyceae > Laminariales > Laminariaceae > Saccharina > Saccharina japonica. The sequence goes on from MEHQ01001667.1 coordinate 185,724, forward strand.
ACAAAACCGATAATAATCGCAGTTATTTTTACAGTTACTAATTAATAAAGTACTATTAACATGAGTGATAATATTTTTCTATTGGCTGTTTGGATCAGGCAGAACGTTTCAAATTCAGTGTACTGTTTCCCCCACCAGAAAATTCAACGGAAAGACCTTGATTGAGCGGGAGCGAACGTGAGGCGAGCTCCAAGTATCCTCGATTAGCGAGACCATATACCAGGTATACATTTGAAGGTTGTGGTTTTGTCATTCTGGAAGTTGTTTGCGTTGCTTTAGAGCGTCGGCTCGTCGCCAAAACACAGTATAAAAAACAAAATGTCGATTGTTCTAATTTCCACTAAGATTCAAACTAAACTAACATGAATGTCCAAACGGTCTCTATATTATAATATGGCACGGAGTGGCATTCTCTCTATTACGGAGGACTATAGTAAATAGGACCAAATATTGTTACTAAAAATACGATAATATATAGTTTTTGTGTATACCGCAGGTCCTATTTACTATGCTCCCCCGTAATAGGATAAGGGATCAGGACGGACAGTAATGGGTATACTGATGTGTGTGTTCTTCACATTAAACCGTTCTTTCTACTCGTCGGCATCCAGCACACCCAGCGTAATTGCCGATTCTTCATCCTAGAGAGGTACCAGTTCTTCTGTGGTCACAAAACTACGACACAGAGATACTACTTGTACTACTGCTACGACACAGAAATACTACTCGTACTACTGGCTGCTGTAAGTTGCAATGCACGTACGTACATATGTACCCGAGGCTACATATTTCATATCAATAGTAAGCAGAACAGACAATGCAATGCCATATACGTTGGGTACATATTATAGAAACTGCTGTAGAAATAACGGTGTATTTTGAAGGCAAAAACACACACTACTGTGATGTCAATGTATTACATAAAATGTAATTTGATATCATGTTGCCATTTCGCGAGGAGGCCCGCGCAAAATAAATATCGATAAGACGTACGTACGTAAATTAAAATAATACGATTATTAATAGGAAGGAAAACTTTCACCCCCACTCCCTCACATCAAGATTCAAATATTTACGAGTGGTACTGTTGTGAGTAGTTGTCATTGGCATAACCATCTCCCATATCATACGTAGTTTCGCAAACTGAAGAATCTACGAGAATATAAAGTACGTCTACGAAGAAAGAGGAACCTGTGTACCACTCGTACAACAACCAACCAGGTGGATCACAACGAGTGCGAGAACTCAGTCCCATCTCCTAATCGTGTACTGCGCACTGGTCTCCTCCTGCATCGATCGTCGTCACTGGCGCTGTGCATGCACCAGGCAGCACGGCCAAGGGTTCATCGTCGTTCCACATCCCTCTCTCCACATCAATCCGCTGGTCGGTCTTCTAGATATATATACACATACGTGCGAGAGAAAACGAAACGCCTGCTCCACCTAACAACACCAACAAACAGCAGAAAGTCAAAGAAGAACCAACAACAAAACGAACGTCATCATTAGCACCACCACCAGCCACAACAAGAAAAACAACAGAAACGACAAACAACGACGACGACGACAGACAGCGAGTGAGAGATACACCGAAAAGGACCGCACGACAGAGTCACACAGCAAGCAAGAAAGAGCAGCAACAAGGTGGAACAGCTCGCGAACACGTGAGTTAGTTATCGAGTCTCCTCCCATCCCGGCTCGCAGCTCGTGAGCTTCCTTCTTTGACTCTTCTTCTCTTTCCCTCCCATGCATTTGAGGCATGCCCTTCCCCGTCACCTACCTGTTGTTTTTCCTACACGCGCAGTCTAGAGGGACGACGGCATAATATTTTCAAACCCCCTCCCCCCCCCCCCCCCCCTCCTGTTCCAAGTGTTCGCAGAAAAAGATGGGCACCCCACCAATTGACCCCACCATTGACCTTTACTATGATGATACATATATACATATATCCATATCAATATATGTGCTGTCAGATTGTATTCCCTCAAACGTCGCAGCTCGTGCGATGGAAGTACTGTATCCCACACAGCTTGAAAATACGAGTTTCGACGAAATCCTCGATCTCACAGCTGGCGTTTTTTTCCCTTTTAACTTTCTCTGTATCTGCTGTATCATATACAGTAGTATGGCAGACGGGAAACATGGCGGAAACCCGTAACGACTACGTACGAGTACTATTAATACGTACTACGTGAGATAATGCCATCGGCCACACCAAGCGTATCCCCGGCAGCGCTCGGGACATAAGCGGAACGCGGCTGAAGTGCACAGCGCGAGCAGACATCGACCGGCGCCGGCGCCTATTTAATATCGCCTGATGAGCCCCCTTGTATTTTAGTTGAGCGCTCTCTTTGCTCGCACTTTTTCTGCGTTAAAGCAGTAAGTATAGTAAGTACAGGAAGCCTACGATATTGAGAAGCGGGCTAATAAGAAAGCCAGGCTGAGGTCTAGAGGAAAATAAGAAATTCGGCAGTCGTTATCTTGAAACTGGTTGAGAAAGCACTCTCTCTCAAATAAGAAATCCAGCCTGGACCGTAGTTCCTGTTTCTTATTCGGTGTCCCGTACTCCAACAGGCTATTGTTCACAATAGAAGGAGTTCCTACGGCATGCAGTAAGGCCGCACGTTTTTTTCTAGTATATAAATACCCGTGGGTACTCGGTGGGTAGTATATTCATACCAGGTACATGTAAACAGTACCTGCCCGCTCATAAGAAACCAGAAAACGGGCTTAGGCTGACTTTCTTATTTGAGAAAGGGGTGTTTCCCACACAAATTTCAGTATAATAGCTGTCGACTTTCTTATTTCCCCCGTAATGTTTAGGCTGAGTTTCCTGTGGGGCACTTTCTCATGAGAGGGCCGGTAGGGTAGTTGTTTCTGTCGCGATGGCTGGGCCCTGGAAAATCACCCCCTGTGTCATGTTCTCGTTAGGTTAGGCAAACGGAGTCCCCTTGGGTATCCTTAGAGTCCCCCCTCAGACCCTGACGATGCTGCACGCTGCTGATCTGCTGATCCAACTCCTCCAGCCGCCATGTCTCACAGACGCAACACATGTATTTCGCTCTGTCCGGAATTGTAAGGTTCGCGTGGACACCATTATTACATCCAAACGCTTTTTACATCTCGGGACAGAGTTTTTATCTACGAATACTATTATTATTAACTGCTGTTGTAGCTACTGTTGTCTGTACCCATCAATCCCTCCTCCTGCTCTCTGCTCTCCTGTATGCAGATATTAATAGTTGTTTGTTGCCCGCGACCAACCATGTCGCTCGCAACATCAACCATTTATTTCGACGCTGTTCACATAATAGCGAAGCATCGCGTGTCCAACAACAAGCGACAAAGCAAAGCTCTGCTGTTGGCCCTGCTGACTGCTGACCGACGCAAACCAAAGCGACGTGAACAAAACAGGATCGAACAGACAGCAGAGCAGAGTAGTCATCACGTATTTTGCCTCGCAAAACCACCGCCCATCTGATCTATTCTATGCACAATATAGTTACACTCTGGTACACTTACAAAACATATTAAAAGCTAGCTGTGAGATCGAGGATGTCGTCGAAGCTCATATTTATTGCAAGCTGTGTGTGATAAATCGACCGCGCGAACTTATTACACGGGGTTTTACATGTAAAATGTATGTATGTATGTCCTCATCATGCAGAATGTATGTACACCCTGTTATGCTGGAGAACAAACATCTGACGCTGGCTGCAGAATTCAGGGAGTGTGTGTATGACATCAGAATCGTTTGGCAGAACGTTGAGTTCGCACTGGGGTGCGGTCGTTTTTTCAGCGCTTTTTTTTCTCGACAACGGTCACGGCGCCAAAATCTAAAATATTACATTGCATATATAGAACACACCTAATAAGAAACAGAACATCTGGTCCAGGCTGGATTTCTTACTTGAGAGTTGAGAGACAGGGGCGCCCAGAAAAAAGAGAAAACGACACACCACAACCCCAGAGGTCGGAATAAAAAACCGTTGCAACCGTTGTGATCACATGATGAAATAAGAAAATGGTGAAAAAAAATATCCTTATTTTCATTTTTCACTTGGTTTTAGTAACCCCAAAAAGTTTCTCTGTAATATATGGAAACAACGTAATGAGCGCCCAAATGTTGGAGGTGTCTCTATTAGGAGTAGGAACGGTGCTCCGTCTCGAAAGGGATGCGTGGTCAATGGTCAAATGACTAAGGCAAGCAACAAATGAGTACGCCCCCCCACCCCCCAGCCCACGCCCATCTCCCGCGGCACCAAACGGGGAAAGTTTTACACCATACCTGCGCAGCGTATCCTCCGAATTCCTGCCCTAGGGTGAGCGGGGTCGCATCCTGGGTGTGCGTGCGGCCAATCTTGATAATGTCTTTCCACTCTTCCGATTTGGCAGCGAGAGCCTCGTGCAGCTTGCGGAGCCCCGGAAGAAGCACGCCGCGTGCCTGCGCAAGGAAACCCCCGCCCACCGGGACAGCACAGGGCAGCAACGTGAGGAGGTGGGTAGCAGGATAATAGGGATATGTTAACTTTATGGGACCACTGAAAACAAATCCTACCCATGTTTCGAGTATGGTGTACCCTAAATGTGGTGCGTGGTGTGGTGTGGTGTGGTGTGGTATGGTATGGTATGGTATGGTTCGATACGGTACTGTGTGGTACAGCATACCGTACGGTACGATATGGAAGAGTGCGTTACGGTACATTACGGTACGTGATGGTTTGATACT
>MEHQ01001667.1:191159-235172 GCA_008828725.1 Saccharina japonica
AGAGGGTTCAGCCTTCCCAACGCTCGTCGACTTTCATCTAATTTTGCTAACTCACGCTCTCGCGCTTTCTGCTAGTCAAGATATATATTTAGCGAGAAAAAGTGCCCAAGAGCATGCACTCGGCGGGGCTCGAACTCGCTTTCTTGACGCTTACAGGCTTCGTGGTTACCTGCTAGCCCACCGGGGCGACCTACTTGCCCAAGAGCATGCACTCGGCGGGGCTCGAACTCGCTTTCTTGACGCTTACAGGCTTCGTGGTTACCTGCTAGCCCACCGGGGCGACCTACTTATTATGGGGGAGAGTGAATAGGGACCTGTGGTACACACAAAAACTATACGTACTCGTATATTTACCTATTTTTGACAACAATATTTGGTTCTATTTACTAATAGAAGAATGGTCCTCCGTCATTTGTACATATAAATACATACTACTGTTTTACCAGGTACGAGGTATATGATACCGAGGGTACACAGCACAAGGTATATCGGCAGTACTCGTGAATCTGCCCTACAGGGTGGATTTATGAGATCTGTCTCGCTTTTTTATACTGTTTTTAGTGTAGGACATTTTTTTACATTTTGTGAAAAAAATTAACACTAACCCTAACCCTAACCCCAACCCACGATATCCCAATCGATGACGTGGTTGGGGGTTGGAGTTAGGGTTAGTAGTGTTGAATTAAAAAACTATATATGTAAAATTATGCCCCCCCACTAAAAACAGTATAAAAAAAGCGAGGCAGATCTCGTAAATCCGCCCTGCAGGGCGGATTTACGCGCGCTGGGTATATCGGTGTTACTACTCATGGTCTTAGTCGTAAGTTAGCATTATTTATACAATCGCAACCGGTCGCCCCGGTGGTCTAACTGGTAGCCACGAAGTCTGTAGGGCCGGATGTCGAGGGTTCGATTATCCCCATGGAGGTTTTTATTCTCAAATGACACCGACTGTCGAGAGCGCATATTATACGTAGCGTGGGTAAGCAAAATTCGACGAAAGTTGACGAGGGAAGAAAGTGCTGAAATCTCCTCGCGATAAAAACCAAGGCAAGTACCGTACGTAGTGGGGGAGGAGGGAGAGGAGCCTACTTTGTGACCCCGGATCTGAGTTACGCCTAGCGAGGGAGAAAGACGGAAGTGCGAAGATAATGAATGGGATGGACAAAAAACAAAAATAAAATAAAAACACACACACACACAGCAGTGCACAGCAACATTGGCATTGCAATATTACAGCAGTGCGTATAATACGTACGTCGTAGTATTATTAAGAATATGACTGTGCTTTAACGTAATGTACATCTATATATGTACGTACAGTCAGTATCATACTACGTACTATTCATAAGTGTATACTTACGCGCGCTTTAAAAATGTTGGCACGCTGCATGCCTACGAGTATTGATCGCAGTGTGTACGAGTATACTATACAATTTTTGTACAATAGAAGGAGCGACGTTGTTAATATGATATGTACATACTTTGATATCGCCATTTACATCGAAATACAGCGTCCAATGGACGAGTGAGTCTGAGTGAGTATGAAACTTTTAGTGGAAGAAAAATGATAGTAACCCCGCCGACCGCACCGAAGACAGCCGACAGCTTCTCCCAGGTGTTTATATAATATATACGTGTGCTGTGACCTGTGACGACTGACGCAGTAGAATAAAGGCACAAAAGGCCGTATCTTATCGTCTCCACTTCACGGCGCACCCTCTTTGTCTCCGGCACATCCAAGGTACGTACGGCCGCGTCACCTGGGAGGTTTTAGGTTGGTTTTTCTATTGTCCGCTTCTCCACCGCCCCTGTCGAGTGTCGAGAGTGCACAAGCGAGTTCCGAGCCAAAACAGAGGATGGGTCGATGTAGTATGTATGTGTATTTCTTCACGCGGAGACATATTACATACGTACATATTATACGCAATACGTAAGAAAAATAATTATATCGTATTGTTTCCCATGGCATTCGTTTGTCTTCCATTAATTAACATTGGTTGTGCATGGTCAATATATGTGCATACGAGTACGAATTCACATAATAATCTACTCTATTATGTACGAATGTTTGGTTTCTTTGTTATTTTTTGTTCGCTCGCAACTGGAGCGCCAACAACTCCGATCGACACTTCGCCAACCACATATACCTGCGTCTGGCCTGGGCTGCTGGGTACTCCGTTATAGGTCTCGGCATTCTAACCTTCCTTGTTTACGGGATAATAACCGCCTTCTCTCTCCACAACGATTTTCACCCTCTTCTTCGTTTTCTCGCTCAAGTACTGCGCCCAGGTCTTAGGGAACGCACCACTTAGAATAAGACTGGAATACGTCAAACCTACAGCAGTACACCTTGTCCTACTTGCAAGACCACCGCGTCCACAATGCCGAGGCAACCCCCAACGATGCCGCGGCTGTCCAAGAGCGAGAGTACGACTTCCTCGGTGAGCGATCGCCGCCCATCGTCGTTTTGCTGGCGTTATTAATACTTACCTGGTACATATTGTTTTGCACATATCATACATCGACATACTGCTGCTGTTGTATGATACTCGGTATACGTGTGTGTGAGTTCCGGCTTTTGTCATCTCCACCCCCCGTCGACATCCGGCATGATGAACGATGTGCTAGTAGTCAGTATTAAATAGTTATGATGTATATATCATGTATGTGTACAGCCAGGTACAGCTGTTGTTTTTTCTATATATATTTTTAATATGTATACCATGTACGTACGTATACCGTCTGCGTTGTATTTCGAATTTCGTACCTCGTGTTTTCACTTATTTGCCTGTGTGTGGTGTGTGGTATTCTTGAACACCAGAGTTTTTTCCGTTTGGGTCCTGTCGTCCTGTCTCCTGTGACAACGGACTGTTACTATTAATACTATAACAATAACACCTCGTCGTTTTTTATTATTAATCCCACATCTACGATATATCGTAGCGAGAACGACAACAACAGCAACAACACCCATCGACCGTGCCGGGTGTTCATCCTATCTATAGAGCCGGTCGCCCCGGTGGGCTAGCATGTAACCACGAAGACTCTCAGCGTCAAGATCGCGAGTTCGAGCCCCGCCGAGTGCATGCTCTTAGGTACTTTTTCTCGAAAAAATATACCACCAGGTATCTTGACTAGCGGAAAGCGCGAGAGCGTGAGTTAGCAAATTTCGATGAACATCGACGAGCGTTGGGAAGGCTGAACCCTCTACGCGATAAAAATCAAGGCAAGAACCGTAGTGGGGGAGGAGGGAGAGGAGCCTACTTTGTGACCCCGGATCTGACTTACGACTAGGTAGGGAGGGAGACGGAAGTGCGAAGGTAATAAATGGGATGGAAAAAAAAGAGAGAAAAAAAAATAGAGAAATACGCACGTGGTATGCGTACGAGTATGATATTTTCATGCACGCATGTATGTATCGAACCGGTACTTCTTCCTGTTTCTGTTGCCGGTGACGCCTTTGACACGAAAGTAGCAGTAACAACGAAATATCAAATTTGTGATTTACACAACTGCAATTTTGTGGCGGTGCAGCGACTCTTCTTGCTCCCGATTCTGTCGCCTATGCGGCGCCTTTCCGGCCTCTCTTTAGCAGGTCAGGTATCATACATACCACAATCAGGGTATACGTGTACCAGAGGTGTATTTCAAGATTTCAAGTTCTACCGTTTTTTTTTCTTGTCATACGTATTTGTTTTGGTTCCATCCCATCCATGCATGTATTGCGAGATTGTCGCCCCCCTCTCCGTCACTCAGATCCAAGGTCACATATCATAGCAGCCCCCGCCGCGCGCACCGCTGCCACGGTTCCCGTCTTCCATGTTTATGGCGAGAATAGTTGAGCATTTTCTTCCTTCGGTCAACTTGCTCCCGCCCAAGAGCGCATACACACACTGCTATTAATAGGAGCTTTACCTGGTATATGCCACAATAAACGGGGAACCATAGTACATCGGATCTCTGGTACACACAAAAACCTACCAGTGTATATTTCCTTTTTAAACTATCAACATTTGGCCCTATTTACTATTATTATAGCCGCCGGTAATATTTATTAGTAATCGAAACTATTGTAGTGTCAATCCCCTTTTTCTATTAAAACCCCCCCCTTGGCAAGAGAGCCGAACTCACGCACTCGGCGGTCTCAGTAATAGCACTGCTGCAGTCACGAAGTTAAACCGGCGCAACCGGCCAAACAAACCATATCCCGGATAAACCCCAAAGTACTCGTTCGTACTATTAATACTACTAATAATGCTGCTGCAGTGTCATGCGCCAGCTTTGTCATAAAAAAACGTCGGTGCAGTTAGCCCATTCATAACTGAAAAAATGTCCTGCACTAATTCCAAGTAGTTTGTCCCCAAATTCGTGGCACCGGTTAAACAAAGGGGGTCATTTGTTGGTTTTGTTGTAGCGGTTCTTCAGTACATCTATAAATGCGTAAGTACCGGAATGTATACCTGGTATATGTTTCTGGGTTAGAAAATGGATGCCGGGCCATGAGATGCAAAACATACAACATAATATACATATTAAAAAATTAAAAAAAAAAAACAACAGCTGTGAGCTCGAGGATTTCGTCGAAGCTCATCTTTGCTATTACGGAGGACCATAGTAAATAGGACCTACGGTGATAACTAAAACCTATATATTTAACAATTTCTACTAACAATATTTGGTCCTATTTACTATGGTCCCCCGTAATAGCTGATATATATGATGTGATACGAAGTAAACAGTTAATAGTACGGGTGACCGTAGCAAACAGGACCTACTGCTGTTGTAGTAGGAGCAAGCACAAAAACCTACCTGGTATATACATACTTACCGATTTTTAACAGCAGACTACAGTAACGATATTTGGTCCTATATATTTACTATGTTATGGTCGCCCGTATAAGTGTCCGCACTTCAATTCAAGCAGCGAGGACATGGGCGGTCTCAGCGAGGTCTCTGTGTGACATGTGCTTAGATCGCACGGTTCCATGCTGTTCGTTGATAGCCATGCACACATACCTGACAATAGTACAAACATTACACACCTCGGATAAAGTAACAGTCGGATAACACTTATCTACGTTACGGAGCCTAACACAGGGACGTGGCAACGTACTAAGGAACAGTCGATGCGACCGCAAGCAAGAAAACCCTACCGTACTGTCGTACATATTACAAACAGTACAAGACACCCAATAAGAAACAGGCTAATGAGAAAGCCAGGCTGAGATTTAGAGGAAGATGATAAATTATGGAGTCGTTATCTTGAAATTAGTGTAAAAAGCACCCTATCTCAAATAAGAAATCCAACCTGGACCAGATTTCCTGTTTCTTATTCGGTGTCCTGTACTGTATACTTATTAAATAGTGTGATCAAGGTTTAGAACATTTTTAACAGTATTGTGACACCCACCTGGAACAGCCTCGAGCATAGCCTATTATTATAGTATAGTATGCGTAGTACGATTTAGTGCAGCGCTCGTCACCAAGCACGATTTTTTAAATCAAATTATTCTTAGCGCATTATTATGCTCGCCATCCGACAAAGCGTAGCATTATTAATAAGCTCAAAGGTTGATCACTCGTAGTAAGCACTCCGAACTAACAAAACCACGGAAGAAAAACACAAAAGCCCTCTCCACAAAATCTACTCCCTTATGTACATGTTTCCGGCTTGAGCTGCTGTCTACTCCATATATCCCAAATCTCGTACGTATAACTTTCTCGGAAAAGTGAGCCTCATGTTCTCACTACGTTGTACTGCTTGCTGTAGCTTTTAGTTATTATGAGTCGCAGGCATATAGTGAGTTTTCAGACGCTATGCTTCCAAGCGGTTACGTAGTAGTGCGACGAGAGCTCGGGCTAGATAAGTCCGCGCTTCTTCTGATTTGTTGCGTGGTTGCAATGCCCGGGTCTACGATGAGAACCTGGGTGGGTTTCAAAGAGGACCTCTATCGACTATGAATGGAACAGATTGCTCCAGCTCACGGCCGCACAAGGTACCATCTGGCTCTACTGTGGAGCTCGATCGAGCCTTTCATACCTGCGGACCTACTAACCAGATAGGTCACACACCATGTGTATAGAGTAGCAGCTATTAATACCACCACCACTATACTACAACATACTATTTTTAGTAGATGTGTCGTAACGCTACGCTGTTACCACGAGGACTCAACGTACTAAATCTACGAACTATCATGTTTCATCCTTCTTCTGTTGGTTGATGGCCTCACTAACTGTTGTCGCTGTGTAGGCCGCCCCAGAGCCCTTCGAACAGCATGGTGATGAGAAGATAATGCAAAAACACAACCACAAAAACAAAAAAAAAACACACTTACTACATACGTGTAGCGTAACCTATAATACATATTATGTTATACTCGTATAGCAAAACGAGTACAGCAATGAGGTTCAATGGGGAAATACCAAATTGTTTGATACCAGTATAGACCGCAGTACCAAGTGTGCTACTAACTACTACTAATAATAATGCTGTACTACAGCAGCAACTGCTGTCGTGATTGTATGAGTACTCAGCAGCAGCAGCTGTAGTAGTAGTAGTAGTAGCAGCAGCAGCAGCAGCAGCAGTAGTAGCAGTGGTAGTGTAGTAGTAGCGGTAGTGTAGTAGTAGTAGTAGTAGTAGCAGTAGTAGTAGTAGTAGTAGTAGTAGTAGTAGTAGCAGTAGTGGTAGTAGATTTATTTGGTCCCGTACGGTCGACCATGCATTCAAAATGTTTGTTTTTTGTTGCCGGAGTTATTCCTGACAGTCTTCCCGAGGGCTGCATAGACCAAGCAGGTGTTTGATTGGGGGTAGGGTTGTTGGTTGGGTTAAAAAAAACCCCTCCTTGGGGGTTTAGGGGGGGGCCCCCCCCCCCCCCCCCCCCTCCACCCGCTCAACTTCTCTCAAGTCGTCAACTCGTGACACGCGACGAATCGTGTTTTTTACATGACAACCCAATCATATTCTGACCTTATTCAAGCACTATTCGACCGTATGAACTATACTCGGTATATACTAGCAAATCACTTCTTTTTTTATTGCATACCTTGCTTTCGGCATATTCCTAAATTCTAAATTCTACATTCACGAAGGATTTGTTTTAGAATGGTTATGTATGTATGTTGTTTCGTGTACACTCTCCACTAACCTGAAACATTTACGCCTAAAACCACTCCCGGGTGTTCTGTGAATCTCGGCCTGGATGCATAGATATAGATATTTTTATTTTTGAGATCACTTCATATACCCTAGGATTTAAGTATAATATAATGGGTCGCCCCGATGGTCTAGAGGTAACCTCGAACGCTTCTGAACGTTGATGTCTGGAGTTCGAATCTCACGTGGGTCGGACTTTTGAGTTTATTTGCAAAAATAAATAAAAAACGGAATCAACTGCTGAGAGCGCCAATTAATAGTAGCGTGGGTAGGCACAATTCGATGCGAGTCGACGAGGGAAGGAAAGGCTGAAGTCTTCTCGCGATAAAAATGCAAGGCAAGAACCGTAGTGGGGGAGGAGGGAGAGGAGCCTACTTTGTGACCCCGGATCTGAGTTACGACTAGGGAGGAGAGAGAAAGGAAGGGCGAAGATAATGAATGGGATGGACAAAAAAAAAATAATGATAATAATAATATGATAAGATACCGTTCGTAGATCTATCTATCTGCATACAGGTGCTGCAAAAAATCATACCCCGTGGAACGCGCGATCGAATTAGCAAGTACATATCACCCAAAAGGCTTCCGAAGATGGGTCATGAGGAAGTTTTCGATGTCGCCGTTTTTTCTTTTCTTTTCTTTTTTTTCTTAATATACAGCTGAATGACGGAGTTAACCATTTATTACCACCACACGTCCCGTTTAGGGGACAAAACATTTAGAATAAGAATATAAATTAAACGACTGGGCTTCGAGTACGATACGAAGTACATATCATGCATATCGAGCATCAGGCCTGGGCTGGATCTCTACTGATCTACTGCAACACATTCAGGAAAAATACACGGTATATATGTGACCTCCCTTGAGTTCCACAGATGCCATATTTTGTTCCCCTCAAAACCCGTAGTTCGCGCGATCGAAGTATCCCACTCAGCTTGCAAATATAATACATACCAGGTACTCGTATGAGTTTCGATAAAATCCTCGCTCTCACAGATGTGTGTGTGTGTGTTTTAATTTTCAATATATATGGGGCTGGAAAGTTTTGTAAATACGTTGTTGGCGTGCTTCAGATTGGGGAAGTTTACCCGATATACACTCGACACTGTTCGTAATCGAGGCACAGGGTTCCGAAACGGAGTGGCTCTGATGCAGTCAAGCAGAACGCAAGTAAGTGAAACAGCCAAACAGCGAACAGGAATTACACGACAACAACATTGTTACAGCATTTTAGATTTCGGACGTAGAGGCACTCCCAAGGCCACGCACATGTCAGAAGCCAAGTTTTTCACGTAAAATCGATAATGTGTATACTCGCAATGCTTGACAGCGACATACTTCCGGTGGGTTTATATATACGAACTACGAACGAACGAACCTCCTGATCTGTTGTTGCACCATAACAATCACACCAGTCGGCGAATGCCGGTGCAGGCTAACCAAGCCTCTCGTCGCAGCTGCAGCCCCCTCTTACGGTGCTTGGGTATCGCTGCTTGTAAAACGTTTCCTCCTGTTAATAGGTGTGATCCAGTACCGGCGCGTTCAAAAGAATGTAACCCATAAGAAACTCAGCCCAAAACAAATTGTACACATGAATAAAGCTCCCAGCCTAAGGTACTGCAGCCAGTGCCGAAGTGTTCTTTAAGAAAGTCCACCCCTTCCTGTGGACGACCTGGGCCATAGGCACCATTCATTGTGCAACTCTTATAGGAAAAAACATATTCTCGGGGCCCAAAATAAGAAAGCGCAACATAAGAAAGTGAGATTTCTCGCGCGCCCGTACAATAAGAAGTCATACTGAGCCTGATTTCAGATGTCTTAGCGAGAGGGCCGGTATGGCATAAATATGTACCTGGTATGTACAGCACTGCCCCTTTAACAAGAATGAGCCTCGCAGGAGGCCCCAGCCCATTTTTCCGGGGAATTACTACGCAAGAAAGTCGAGAGCGGCTACACTGAAGTTAGTTTGTAACACGCCCTGCCTCGAAACAAGAAATCCAGCCTAGGCTACGAGTACTTCCGGCTTCTTGTGAGGGCGCCGGTACTCGGTACGTTACGATATAGACTACATAAATTCGGCTTTGTGACACGATCAACTCCCGACCACCACACAAACACGCCAAAAAAGGCAACCCGATCGATTCGGTCATCATTGTCTCCGCCCGCTGACGACGGACGAGCTCAGCGTATAGCATTCCTTTCACACATCACATCAATGGCGGTACTCTCGGTTTCGCAGCGTTTGCTCTTTGCCGTGGCGCATGCTACGGTAGCCTGCATGCTACGGTAGCCTGCATGCAGGTGCACCATTTTTTGCCTTCTAAGGGTGGTCACTTGAGGATCTCGATACCTCACCCCAAAAAAAAACTATTTCTCGAGGACAATACAAGTGGTACTCCATGAACAATACCACGGCCTGGGTATGCAATGAACACATACTGCAACTAAAGAATGAAGGTCCGACGAGTTTGGGTTAAGGAGCCGCCCGACAATTTCAGAAAACAAATTCGGCCTAAAAGGGCTACGTACCTCTATCGTAGCATGCGTCCTTGGTGGCGTGTGGACAACCAATCAATGACCTCCGGTCGGTTTCAAGAAGGCCTTCGTTTTTGTGCGTTTCTCTTTTTCTCCGCGAGTAGAATAATAGCAGTTTCCCTTTTTGTGCCTAGCGCCGACCTCCCCGCACAACTTTCATTATGTAGTTCACAGCCCGTATAGGTGGTATCTCCCTTCCCCCTGACGTCGCATGCATGGAGTACACAAATATACAACGAGCAGGTTCCCCACCGACGACGCTCATATGTTTCTTCCTTCAGCAATCGCACAGAAAGCCCACCAGTCCCCTCTTTTTCGTCAATAATGAGTCAGTCCATCGTAAAAATTGGATGGACCTGACCAACACGTGTGCGAACTAAACCCACTCGAAAACCTACCGGTGTAGTCTAGAGTTATTTCCATACTTCGTAGATACTTCGTATATATCGTATATATAGAAGTGTTTCACGAAATGCCCCGAGAGAGATGACATGTGCGTACGTACGTAAAACAAGTCTGCTGTGCCTTACCCTAGCCCATGGATGGTTTTACCCGGCCATACTGTGCAGTCCATACACTGTGCGAAGCCCCCCAAACCTTAGTCCGACCACTAACCCTAGGAATGGCATCCGGCTTCCACTCTGTGTCGTGTACGTTAGCGGTGTTTCTTAATGAATAAATATAGCATGACAACGAAAATACACAACGCGCACAACAATTTGGTGGCAGTGCTCTCCCACACACGGGAAGACTCTCGGTGTTGTTGTTGTTGTTGTTGTTGTTGTTGTTGTTGTTGTTGTTGTTGTTGTTGTTGTTGTTGTTGTTGTTGTTGTTGTCATCGTTGTTGTTGTTGTTGCAGCCCCAGTGTTCTGCGCAGATTCTCCATTCAGCGGTCTATTCTTGCGAGGTGGCTGCTATTAACTACCAGTACGTTGGCATGGCATTGCATTGACTACTCTCCTTACTGCATTATTTGCGATGCGTTTCATCTGTCTCACAGACTTTGTGACCACAGAGGCTGTGTCTACGTATCTCTCTAGATATGAAGAATCATCACGGACACTGCTGGGTGTCCGGGATGTCGACGAGTAGAAAGAACAGTTTGATGTCAAAACACACACACGCACACACGACCGCAGTGCCAGGTATATTGGTACCTTGTGAGACAAAGATAACTGCTGTATACTGCTGTACCAACATCACAAATGAAGCGGGGTAAGAAAATACCCGGTAAAACATCACAAGATACCTGGTACGTAAGTATATCAGGTGCACGTACATCAGCATCATATATTTACAGATGCCGAGTTAGGCTTGGGAGATGTTAAGCCGAAGTAGTTTCGTTCACTTTGTTACTTGCTCAAGGCATCATGTGCGCGGGTAAGATCAAAGTTGAAGTATTCTTCGTCGTGTATGGGGGTCGTGCTCGCAGTCTGTCCTAGCTAATCCCGCGTTCATAGTTTGATAATCAATTTTACTTCCCAGCTCTCCTCTCTTCGAAATCATACACCAGGTATACCACATTTTACCTCCAATATTCCGTAGAAACCGTGATCGCGGCTGCCCTCCTGTGCCCTCTGGTATCCTAGGAGATAGATAGTGGCCACACACGACGAAAAAGAAAGGGGGAAAAAATTCAAGCTAACATGCATTTTACGGGGTCATAAAACGTAGTGATCGCCCAATTATTGGAAGTGTCTCTCATCAAGAGTAAGACGGTGCTCCGTCTCGAACGGGGTGCGTTATCAATCCTCAAATGGCTAAGGCAAGCAACCAATGAGTGCCCCCCCCCCCCGTTTCTTTGTAATATATGGAAACAAGGTAATGAGCGCCCAAATATTGGAGGTGCCTCTATTAGGAGTAGGAACGGTGCTCCGTCTCCGAAGGGATGCGTGGTTAATGGTCAAATTACTAAGTAAGGCAAGCAAGAAATGAGTCCCCTCCCGCTGGGGTATCTGCTTGGCCGGTGAACACTCGACGTGCTCGTGTGCCGGCTTTGTAGGCTGTGTGGTCATACGACTACGACCGCGCATGATTTATGTACACCTTCGCTCCCCCCCCGGTATCGTGCATAGGTTTCCGCATGCCCACTGCTGGTCAATCTTCGTCGATTTTTACACATTCGCGCTGTCGCGCGCTCTCGGCGGGAGAACAAGACCTACAAACAGGACTGTTCTTTTAATGCCCGTGTATCGCAAAATACACCAGCCAAAATGCGAACCTCAGCGCAATCGACAGCAGGGGTGTCCAAACAGTCTTCAGCAGGAGCACCGCTAGACCACATAGAGAGACACTCTCTACTGTTAGCTGCTGCTATTCACCAGTATGTACGTATACATCAATCCTTCGTATACATATATACAAAGTATGTGTTAGTTTTTCTTTTTCATTAGGTGGTCGCCCATTTACTCACTGTTGCTCGGTGATTTTTTTGTCTGTTCGTTGCACATATTGCCGATAGTGTGCCAACTTTGCTCCCCTACGAGGTACGAGCACTGCGCGGCGGGTTGGATGTTTGTGATGCGAGATCCTTCATACGTGTCAAGATCACGGTGTTATCCTCCTGACCACGTCGGAGGCGCGGACTGGGGGCACACCCCACTCGGCCCACTCGGTCAAAATGCACGTAAATATCGCGCGCGGTGGGAAATACAGCGATCGGCATTATTTGATTTTGTTGGTTGTGTGAAATTTAGAACGTACACATTTGGATGCCTTCTTTCGGACCCTCAGCCAGCTGAATGCTTGTTCAAGTCTCGCCCGCCGGTAGAGAAAGCAGCTATACAGCAGAGTACGTTTTGGGACACTACCAGGTATATGTGTAGTTGCACCTGCTCGGCCCAGTGTACCCACGTATTAATCTTACAAAGAGTACATATTTCGGGGGACCATACATAGTAAGTAGGACCGAATAAATATTGTTGATAAAAATAGTTATGATAAACATGTAGGTCTTTGTCTACACCGTAGGTTCTATTTACTATGCCCCCCAGTAATAGTCACTTAACCACGCCATCTAATAAAACCGTTGTGGGGGGTGCTGTGCTGCTGTACATCAAACAATGATACCAGGTTTTCATATATTTCGAGTATGACTACTGCTGCAATGTACGTTGAGGGTGTACGATGTGGCGTGTAGTTTAGCGTACTAAAACCCATGTATGTTTTGGCATGTATGGTGTTTTAGTACTTTGATGCCAAAACCGACATCATTAATTAGCATTTATTTCGTACAATAAAACGGGTACCTGGCACACTTTTTGTTTATATACACTACTTTCTAATGGGGATTGTAAAATCCCTACCAAGTACCGGGTAGAACACATTTGTATGGTGTTTAGTACACACCATACAGCTAAAGTGCATCAAATCGGCAAGGCCCAGTTGCTTCGATTGTGCCCACAAATAAGCAACAAAAATAAGCAGCACTGCTGTACCAATACGTAAGTATATGCATCTGTGTTCACTTACCAACACTACGCACCTCTATATTAGTATGTGCTTGGAACTTATCAATACATTTGTACGTACAGCAGCATAGTACACAGCAGCAGTGGGTACCCCGACTTAAGATAGGGTACGCAATATAAGATAATACTCGAATCGCCTGGACCCGCCTATGATACACTAAACCCATATATATGTTTCCTGCTGTGGATAGTCGAGAAAGCTAGTCAAGAAAGCTGTTTTCGGCCTTTGCCACACCTACCGCTCTTAAATAGGGGTACCCACTGCTGTGTGTCATATGCACCTGCGATAACAAGATCACTCTTCGGTCATGAACATCGGAGATCAGGGTTAACAGGTTCAAATCCACCGCCGTAGGGGGTCAAACTGCGATTTGATAAATAGATGCGTCGTTTGAAGCGCTACATATACTATTAATATTGCTGTTGCGCCCTGCCCGCATTGATGCTCTGTTGGTTAGCGGTCTCAAGCGTCGGAGATATCAGTACCGAGGTGGCCCTCACCCCCTCATGTGCCATCACGTTTCCTCAAACCTCATCACGTTGTTTGTATACGTCATATCCGTCCGAAAGCCAACGAAGTCATCCATCCGCCATGTCATGGTTAACTTTGGGTTGAAGGGGCACACAGCGCTCCCTTCTCTATATTCGGAAAGTGGAGGAAATGGTTGACGCCGAGTTGTAAAATTTCAAGAGGAGACCCTTGCAGCGGAGATTGATTGACTCCCACTCACTGATGAGCGGGAGACGAATACCGGTAGGACAGCGAATAGACCTAAACACCCCCTGGCTGGGTTGGTGTAAGGGTCAGACAGCACACTCCACATGTTTTTTGCTGCTGCCATGGCTCCTATTAATTGGTTAATTCCTCCACACGGCTGTTGAAGCACGAAATTCCATATCTATCCTACGAAGAGATAAAACACCTCTCATATACAGGAGTATTTCTGATTGGCCGAGACGAGTCCCGGAAGATTCCTTGCATGCCCGTCGCCCCCGGGGTAAAAAAACTGCCGGGCTAGGCCGCGAAAATACGAGCAACGGCCCTGGATTCGAACCCCGAGAACCATCGTTTCACGCAGACAGTCGTTAAACCATAAGCCAGTTTCCCCGCCCCGTCGCGATACCTTCCCGCTACCGCCCCGCTACTTCCCCACCACATACATACATGCGTTGACGATTGAACCATCGACGAGTCCATTTACTCCGCACCGCCCCCCCCCGCCGCCCCCGTCGCCGGGGGCTTTGGGGATTTTACAGCAGCTCGTGATCAGTACATTTCCTTGGGCGCGACCGTAACAAGTGTCCATTGCACCACACCTGACAGGCATGCCTCGCAATCCGTCTATTTACAGCATGCAGTAGTACGACGTGAAGCCCGCTTCACCATGAAGCGCGCTGCGGTGCGGTGGGTTAGTTTGAAAACTTGGATAGGATACTCGTATTATAGGGTTCGGGATAAAGAGTTGGACCAGAACTGCACTGCACCCATTTTTCGGAGACGAAAAACTACTGCACTTAATACTTAAGAACCCTTTGGCGGTGGTAAAACTTGTTCTCGAAGCTGATTTATCGTACGTACTTGAAATTGTCTCGTGCGTGGAACCTACCACCACCACCACCACCACCACCACTACCACCTGACTGGATCGTTCCGCTCCGATGTTTAGCACGAAATGTTTCACAGGGCGACCCTGTTGATGTAGGTACTATGGTACAGCAGCAGTAACCAGTAGCCTACTAAGTCGCTACCCAGTGCATCCTGGGCGCGCAGATATCAAAACCGACCGCTTTATATAGCCAAAATGACTCCTTTTTTGGCACTTTAAGATTGAAAACAGGGCGAGGGCGAAAGAAAACTAACAATTTTGGCATCGACCCCCCGAAGCAATCCGGGCTGTTGAGATAGGGGATATAAGGCATATAGGGGGGTGTAACCGAATTTCACAAGGAGTATCTGCACGGTAAACATGCAGCATGAAGGCCCTTGTGTGCTGTACGTCCACGTGTAGGCACTCTATAAACAGGGGAGAGGTGACCATGCCTCGCCTTTTAAGTAGTGCGAGATACCTGGCTCCCAACACACAAACATATTAGGGGGAACCGATATCACCAAAGAAGTAGTACGAGAAACCGTAGACTGCTATATCACACGGGTGATACTACAGCAGTAGTAGTATACTGACACGTGCTACGATACAGGGAGCAATGTTTTGGCTGGGACGTTTTCTGAAGGACGGGAGGCTCCTCAACCCCCTTAAGAACTGGTCCCTCGAACTTGGGGACACAATGCTTGGAATTAGTGTGGGACATTTTTTTCAGTTCTGAATGGGTTAACACAAACTCGCCGACATTCCGTTCTTGTGTTGCTATATATTTATATATGTTTCGCTGTATGTATAGTTAGGGCACGGGGATGTTCATCGGGGGCATACAAAGCCCTTTCGAATTTCCTCCAAAATCAGTGTTTTGACTACTGCAGGTATAGAGGCGTAGAGCTCGACTCAAGTGAGGAGGAGCCCCCGAAAAAACAAAAAACAAAAAAATGGTGCACCTCTTCTACCGTATCATGCGTCTACTCTTGTATAATTATATAGTAAGACAATACAACCCCCTCGAACGATCTTTCCAAGCTTGTTTAATCGACAACGGCGAGAGCTTCAAAACAAAATGTAATGCCTTTATACGTACTCGTAGCGACCATGCGTCTGTGGAACAAGATCTCGTCGAGGTCCTCTCCAAAGCCGTCCTTTTCGTTGTGTCTGCGATGCATGGTACATATATATATATATATATGCCTTGCAGGTTACAGGGGTATATAGCGCCCGCATTTTATGGGGTTATGATAATCACTTGATTATAATATAGGAGTTGCATACCTCACCAAACAACCGATCTTGAGAAAAGGTAAAAAAGGAACTCGGCGAACAATCTCAAAGCCTACCTGGTACAGTGGTAGGTACTATCACAAAAAACGTGGTGAAACACTTGTGACGGGGGACCATAGTAAGTAGGACCTACAACAGTACAGACAAAAACCTACCTGGGGTACATTTCCCTATTTTTACTATCAAACTGTGGCCCTATTTACTAAGTAAATAGGGGACCTACGGCACAGACAAAAGCCTACCGGGTATTATTTCCCTATTTTTTCCATCAAAATGTGGTCCTATTGTTAGTAAATAGGACCTAGGGTACAGACAAAAACCTACCTGGCATATAGTTCCCTATTTTTTACTATTAATATCAAAATGTGGTTCCTATTTATTACGGTCCCCCGTATCAGTACGTAAATCGTACGAGATATGAATATCCCAAAAATGCTGGTTTGAGGAGCGTACTATTAATAATAGGCAGTCAGAGACATGTTGATCAGAAGGTGCCTCCCCTACCGTATGTAGCATCCGTGGAACTCCTCACCTTGGTACCGAAAAACTCGCCCGGACATTCCTCCCACGACGGGTGTGTGTTTTCTTTGACTTGCGTGTTACCACCAGCTACACGGTACGCAGCACACGCACAGGAATGGACTTACAGCAGTAATTATCTGTCGCCCTTTTAGAGGTGGCGTACGAGAGCTGAAGCTGACAGATTCGCCCGGCCTCCATCGAGACCAGTTTTTACTACAAGGGCATCGCTAATTTGCTACCGTATCTGTATCTATATATCATGTGGTCAGTGGGCCACGGCAAGGCGTGCGTGAACTGCTGTTTCGCATGTCAACCGTTTTCAGCCCCCATGCACTGACTGCTATGGAATATGTACACCATGGGCATGTAACCGCCAAAACAACACAAAATAGCGTTATCTTGGCAATCGTCAACTGCACCTGGAATATAAGAACATACAGCAATGCGTGCTCATGTCATTATCATGCGGGCATCAACGTTGCTACGCGCATATCGCACAAATCACCCAACTTCTTTAGGTTGCACTCCGGATGCACCCACCTACAGCCCAGCGGCCCGGGCTGGTCCATGTAAAATATAGACGCTACTGCAAATCGTCATTAGTGTTAGTGTTTCCTCGTTGAGTCCCAACGCGTACTCGCCGTCTAGCGGTGGGGTTGCTTTCAGCACGACGGCAGAGGAAGAGAAATAACATCGGCGGGTCTGCAATTTCTAGAGCATGGATTTCGCCGACGGCGAAGTGTATCTAGCCGTGGGGTTTATCGTTGCTTATGGCGCAAGCGGCGCGCCTTCCTGCGGCCACAGGCCAAAATAGCCTCAGCGAGAGAGGGCGCCAGTCTCGATTTGAACCTCTTGACGTCCCTGGCGAGGTCTGTCCGAAGAAGGCACTAGCGTGGCGACACGATGCGAGCCGTTCATACCGGCTCAGCGTCTAACCACCAATACATGATACGCGTGCTGGTAGTTTGGGAGCCTCAGCCGCCAGCCTCGTGTCAGCAAGTGCGTGCGTGGCGAAACGATGCGAGCCGCTCATACAGGCTCAGCGTCCAACCAACACATTTATACGCGTGCTGCTAGTCTGGGAGCCTTAGCCGCCAGCCTCGTGTCAGCAACGAGCGCACCAACTGCCCGAGTTACGCTCATGAGCGTGCCTCCTAAGAGTTGGTAGCGACATGCCCATCCTACCGGCGTCCGGTGGTTTTTGTTTTCGGAGTAGTCTGTATCCTGCACTTACCTGCACGCAAACAAAAACCACTACGTGCGAAACCAAGTCTCTAAATTCACAAGAAAATATGCGATACCAGGAATATGTTTAGGTCACGCACTAAGGAACACACGCCATACAAAATGCCGTCACGGAGGGACAAACAAATACGTCGAAGAATTTGTTTTGCTTGCTCGTTGTTACCAAATACCAGCCCTGCATATATATATATGTGCATTGGGTCATGTTTACTGGGGGCGACGACTGCTCAACCGCTCTTGCTTTGTACTGGTGTGCAGGAAATGTGTACGGAGCTTCGTACCCGTTGGCAAACGTTCACCGAGCACGTATCACTCAGGGTACGCCTTCCAACAACACGTACCCTCCCCTCCCCCTGGTAGCCTATTTCAGTTTGCAGTGGCACATTGTCATAGCTACATAAAGCGCTCCCGGCGACACAGATTACTGACGAGCGTTGGGGGAAACATTCATCACCTTCCGTTAGGTGTTTTTGCTTGGTACATGCTTGGTTCATGGTCCCCATGTTAATACCGCGATGGCCCTCCACGAATTGGAACATATTCCAAGCCACTGCTGCTCTATTAACACATATCAGGGTTCAGAGCATTGTTATTTATTCGTATTTGTTCAGGTCGTGTTTGTGTGCAGCTTTCCTAGGGTCGTCTAGAGGACGGTTGGGTGCAATAATTCGAGGCACGCGCGGAGCTGATGCCATATAACTGTACATAGACAGACCGAAAAGCACTGATGATACACGGGGGGGGGGGTGGCAGGAGGGTTGCACCACGGCGTTTTCGGGTCGAGATGAGCCAACGTATATTGTGATTGTTGATCCCCTTGGTACTTCAGAGAGGCACAGTTGATGATCCAAATTGACGATGACAGCGACGGCTACGACGTGATGCGGGGGCGGGGGGGAGGCTGAGCAGAAATAGCTAGAGTTGGCGGGTTAGGTATTCGGTGTGATAAGGGGGTAGTATGTCACGCCCCCTGGGAGAAGATGCTCAATTCAGCGCCGATTTTCTCGAGAACCAGGGCGTCGCACACAAGCAAAATTGCGGCCTTGGGAATATCGACAGACGTGTCGCTTGGCGTTTGCATTCTCGCTATCATTCTCACTGCTGTTGTTTTGAAAATCAAGCTTGAAAATGGTCTAAAGCGGGTGCTGATTGGGGATGACACCGATCGGCGTACGAGTTGCGAGGAATCGTACAGCACGGGTGCAACATGATCCTTCATACCCGTACTGCCATCATCGGCGCTCACGCTGTTCGTAGACGGTCGATAGCACACAATATATCGTCGTGTTGATCGCTATGTCGGGATCCCATAGGGGGTATAACTAAGGAGAACTCAGGGGCTGGCGGCCAACCTAGAGTGGGCAGGGGGGGGCTTGGCAACTCAACACGCTTAACCCTGTACCTGGTATATATCGTTAGGATTGCACCCCCCTGCTGGGGGACAACTTACTTGGAATTAGAGTCAGGTGGAGCTTCTGTACAGTGTACTGTTAATAGTAAAAAGGGCCAATGATCTCGTTTCGATTCGAAACTTACAACGCAGCTGTCGCTCGTTCAACCATCACCCACAAGAGCATCACGCATACACCGGAGCGCCAGGCTTGTACCGGATTTCTGCACGGAATTTTGAGTTATTCGACAGAGATCGTACGGCACAAGTACAGCGTAGTTTGCAACTACATTCGGAATTGAAACATGGTTGACCAGGCCCATTTTTTATCGCGTACCTTATACCACGCATGGTAACAAACCCGCCTGAGCGTATTTTCGGAGCCGTTTTTTCTTCGAAGCTGAGCCGGCGCACACAACGAAAAGGGCCGTCGTTTCATAATATAGACCCATGGTTCGGAGTGCTCACCTCCCCCTTTGCCTAGGAAATAAGCAGCGACATTCGCCGAAGGGGGAGCGTGCTACGATAGAGGCATATGGTATACCTTGTTTTGGCTTTTTTTTGTTTTTTTCTGAATGACGGGGCTCCTTAACTAAAATTCGACGGTCTTTCGTTCTTGTGTTGCCCTATTGTTCATTTTATACTTAGGCCATGGGATTATCTATCCGTTTGCGCCTCCATTTTCTTTATCCGTTTGCGCCTCCATTTTCTTCCAAAACCAGTCTTGGGGTGGGGGGTGTGTCACCATGTTCACCATGCGTGTTGTGCGGTATTTTCCTCTTCGCACTTGAATGCATCGAGTTTTATAGTACTCGTAGTAGATCCGTGCGTACAATGGTGTTGGGCCGATATCACTCTTGCGCCATCGTGATGTTGAACTTGGACCCACCTGGGGAAGTGTGTCTGCCCTACGCAGAGAGCGGGTAGCTCAGACAAGGAGAGCAACTCGGAGGAATGGAAAACGCCATAAAGCAACATTGGGTCCAAATAAGGGGAGGGGGTACATGGAGGATCGCAGGTCCAAGAGGGGGCAGGCGTTCAGGGAAAGAGAAACGGGTGGGCCAAAGAAGGGGAGAAGATGCAAGGAGGACCACAAGGCAAAGGAGGGGGACAGTTCAGTGAAGGGGGGCTATCCGGATACTAACACCAGTTTGGAGAAGGGCGTCAGCTCGGGGGAGTGGACACCGAGCTGGTTTTCTTCGGACTGCTCCTATTCGCTGATCTCGCCCCCTCCGCTGCTCTGCGACCTTCCTCGCACCCCCTCCCCCTGGCCCGACCAAGTTGCTTCTTTTAGCGTCCTGGTCTCCCTTTCCGATATGGTTAATTTCTCTAGACTGCTGTCCTTCTCTGAGCTCGTCCCCTCCTTTGGCTTGCGATCCTCGCTGCGCCCTCTCCCCTCATCTGGCCTAGTTATATTTTCTGTCGTGTTCCTTTCTTCCGAGCTGCTCTCTTCCTCCCAGCTGCTCCTTTCACTTAACTTAGCCCGTCTCTGCGGCCGGTTATTCTCCTCTCAATTGCATCCCTACTCGGCGTGGACCCCGCTGACGAGCGATAAGCATCGCGCATCCGTGATACTGCTGTACAGCGCGTTCTTCACAATCCACAATCACAGTTACAAGGCTCTCGCTCAGCCGAGCCCACCAGCACGTCGTACAATACGACACGATGCTTTATGTTAGAAAACGCTCCGCGACCTGCTTGCGCGGTCTTCATAACCGGGTATGAAGGCGAGTACCGGCGCGAAACGCCCAACGCCCATGCATGGGTGGGGGTATTACCGGTGGTACGCGGAGAGGGCGTGCTTGGTCCCAGCGAAACGGGCTGGTGTGTCCTCATTGGTAAAGGAGCTCGTCTGTACAGGTAGGTTCATGCCAATTCAAGAACTACTGTACAAGTAGGCCCATGCCAATTCCATCGCTTTGCCTACGCGCTCATGGACCCAGCGCGTCGCATGTATGTGGGACGACCGGCATCCCTAGTGGCACACGCTTGCAGTCGCTTTGTATATACGAACACGTTGGTTCTTGGTTTTCAACACGATAGTCGATTGCCTCAAGCACTTTTGCTTGGCTGACACAGTTCGACGGGAAGCAGGACGGCACGGCATCTACCTGACCACTTACAGCTCCAAATCAATGTCATCGTAGCAATGTACCTTTACGCTTCACGTGACAATGCAACCCGGTCCGCGCAAAAATCCCGAACGATCTCACCTCGGAACCACTTGCCTTGAATTCTCCTGGATTCTTGCTGACCTCATTCGTAGCTTCTGCAAGGCCTTGTTTCGCGCAGATCCGCCAGTTTCCCCCTCCCACGTTCAGTTACGTTCTTCTATGCATCCTCTGGTATAGGTGATTCGCTTGGGCGTTTCTTATGTTCCTTCTCCTGGTTGCCATCAGCTACCTCGAGTACTGACATATTTCGCCCTTTCGGCGGACGTGTGTTTTGCCGTGTATGGGTGGCACCTAATTTTTCCGAGACTATGATAATCACTTGAGTCTAGTACAGGAGCTCTAACATCTCACCCCCACAATGGTCTTGAGAAATTATAAAAGCGCAACCCGGTGAACGATTCGAAACGCCTGCTGTAGGTGTATCACGAACAACGGTGTAAAAACAGGATGGCATTCCACCCACATTGGGCTACGGACCCCGGCCAGTCTGAAAACTTTGCCCCCTATGGCAAACAAGTGCGACGACCCTTTATCCTAGCTCGCATCGGCGCCCTTGGATGCGGACATCTTAGCTCTATCCCGACAAAGTACAAGACGCGTGCTACGGTAGAGGTAGCACTTTTTGGCTGAATCGTTTTCTGAACGATCGGGCTCCTTAACCCAAATTCGTCGGACTTTCATTTTTGAGACGAATACTCTTTCAGAGTGTACTTCGGTCATGAGATTTCTCATCCGGCAGCACTTTTATTTCCCTCCAAAATCATTTTTTCGGTGGAGGTATGACGCTCCTTAAGTGAGGAGCTCAGAAAAAAACATGGTGCACCTCTATCGTAGCATGCGTCACAATGCACAAGTGCTTTCATTGTCAGCCCCCCTCCCATGCTTGTACGGTACCCTTGCTAGTCGTTTAGCTACATGGGTTCCGTGCGGCCTAGGAGGCGTTTCCACAGGCTTTGTTCTGTCACAGACGTTGAAACGTTTTTTGTTCCTTCAACGATACTTTCCTCTCGCCCCCCTTTTGGCTCCCCTCTGGCTCCCGTCTCTTTTCTTGACCGCAATCGGTAGCTTGGTATGCGGTCCTTGTTTCCGCCTTGCCCCTTCCTTCAACAAGTTCAGACGCTACTATTTATTGTTCACTGGGCCTCTTTGCTTCCGCAGCAGCCGCTTCAGTCTTTGCGAACGGGGTTCAGTTACGCCCCCATCCAGGCTCAAACGAGCAACAACAACCAAACGCACGGTTTCGGTGCAATTGGATGCTACCCTGCCTGTTAAGCCCGCCTGAAGGTACACCAGACGCAGTTCTGAGAACGTGTGTCTGTCTCCCTTGCTCGTCTGTAGTGCTAGACACACCAGTTTTGCACCGTTCGGTATACGAAGTATATGCCGCAGAACATGCCCTGCAGTAGCTCTGGAGGAGTCTACAACAAACAGGGCACATGTTTTGCTAAGGATAAAGCTGCTGTATGCATCAGCCACGCCTGGCTTTCAACTGTACCGTACGTGCGACGTGTAATAGTAGCCGGGTCTACTGCGGAGTATTGCGACTATACGTATGAAGAGTATACAGTACAGTAGTACACGACAGGGCCCTCTACACAGTCGCCTGCTACCACCGGTAATCTGTACCAGGTATAACAATAGAATATGTCGGTGCACTCACGAAGTATGCAGACGAACATAAGTANGTGGAGGTATGACGCTCCTTAAGTGAGGAGCTCAGAAAAAAACATGGTACACCTCTATCGTAGCATGCGTCACAATGCACAAGTGCTTTCATTGTCAGCCCCCCTCCCATGCTTGTACGGTACCCTTGCTAGCCGTTTATCTCCATGGGTTCCGTGCGGCCTAGGAGACGTTTCCACGGGCTTCGTTCTGTCACAGACGTTGAAACGTTTCTTGTTCCTTCAACCATACTTTCCTCTCGCCCCCCTTTTGGCTCCCCTCTGGCTCCCGTCTCTTTTCTTGCCCGCAATCGGTAGCTTGGTATGCGGTCCTTGTTTCCGCCTTGCCCCTTCCTTCAACAAGTTCAGACGCTACAGAGACTTATTGTTCACTGGGCCTCTTTGCTTCCGCAGCAGCCGCTTCAGTCTTTGCGAACGGCGTTCAGTTACGCCCCCATCCAGGCTCAAACGAGCAACAACAATCAAACGCACGGTTTCGGTGCAATTGGATGCTACCCTGCCTGTTAAGCCTGCTTGAAGGTACACCAGACGCAGTTCTGAGAACGTGTGCCTGCCTCCCTTGCTCGTCTGTAGTGCTAGACACCCCAGTTTCGCACCGTTCGGTATACGAAGTATATGCCGCAGAACATGCCCTGCAGTAGCTCTGGAGTCTACAACAAACAGGGGACATGTTTTGCTAAGGATAAAGCTGCTGTATGCATCAGCTACGCCTGGCTTTCAACTGTACCGTACGTGCGACGTGCAATAGTAGCCGGGTCTACTGCAGAATATTGCGACTATACGTATGAAGAGTATACAGTACAGTAGTACACGACAGGGCCCTCTACACAGTCGTCTGCTACCACCGGTAACCTGTACCAGGTATAACAATAGAATATGTCGGTGCACTCACGAAGTATGCAGACGAACATAAGTACTCGAAGCCGGGTCTGTGAGTAGCATGTTCGCCTACCCCAGTACGAAATGTACACCACAATAGAACAGGCTTACAGTAGTAGGTACGTAGTCTGGACCGACCCACTTCAAATTTGAAGCCTAGTCTTGGCCTAGTCGTAACTTCGAATGCCGTTTACAGATACAATACATTACTTCATCACGTTTGCTCTCCGGCAAAGTGCATCAAACACCTATATTCACCGATGCATCGCCATATCATAAATGGCAAGGTCTCCCAATGAAACCGAAGGAGGGGGCCTACGAGGTACGAGTACTGCTGTGTGAAAGTTAAAACTTACCCTGGTATTCGTTTCGTTACCCACTTCCGGGTTGACTTGGACTTGTTTACTGTACGATAGGTGTACTGCTGTAAAAATCGGCACGTGTGGTATTGCGAATTTGTTGGTGGTGTTGTCGACGTCTACCTTGGGGTGGTATTTTTGAGGAATCAGGAACAAACGCCGTGAGCAGCACATCTCACACACACACCTGGTGAAGCTTTGGCTGAGGCTCGCCGTGGATGGGCGCACGCTGCTCCGAGGCGCATGTGTTGACCTTGTCAACCCCTGAGCGCCCAACTGCAATATCGAACGCATCGCTGCCATCTGCCCATGGATGCTTCAAGGATAAACCCAAGCCTTCGTAGTGGACATTGTTCAGGGTTTGGTACGCGGCGTTTGCCTGACGTTCTTGTTCATGCTGGTGGTCTATAGTGCAGTGAGTTCCGTGGGTCGTCGGGCTCGCACGTATCTTGGGCGATGTTTTGCGGTGTTCTGTACTGGTAGTACTGTGAGAGCGCCCGCCCTCCACCCATCACGCTTGCTACTGTGTTCGGGTTTCCACAAGGGTTGGTAGCATTTGTGCCGAGGGAAGGCAAGCATTCCAAACCTGCACAACTTGAATTTTGTTCTGGCCCCAGGCCCCACGGGCATTTGAATGGAACCCCGTCCAGGCCACGTTGGGTCCTCTTTGCTAGCGGCGTGGTCGACAGGTTTAGTTCCTCGTGTTGGCGAGGCAGTCTCGGGTAAAATTTTCTGCGGCAGGACTCCAAACACGATCCTTCACAAATTCCAAGTGCTACAGCAGTCTCCCAAGAAACGCACCAGGTACATGAGTGCCAGGTACACGGTACCAGGTGCTCGTACTGTAGGTGTGTTTGTGGTGCCATATCCTGCCACCCACAACATCGCAGTGAACAATACGCAACATGTTCTTGTTGTCCAGCGAGATTTCACGGTATTCCGTTGGACTCTCGTGTCAATGAAAGCCCCCCACAGCATCCCGCAGGATCCCGTGAGACACCACGGAAAGTCCCACGGGAACCCGTGGGTGCCATGGGATGCCGCGGGTGCCCCTGGGAACTCACGTGCGAATGCCGGGGGGTTCTCACGGGGGTCCGTCGCGGGGCGTCCATCAGATCCCGGGGCGTGCAACGGTAGAGGTAGCACTTTTTGGCTGAATCGTTTTCTGAACGATCGGGCAATTTAACCCAAATTCGTCGGAATTTCATTTTTGTGACGAAAAATGTTTCAGAGTATACTTCGGTCATGATATTTCTCATCCGGCAGCACTTTTATGTTCCTCCAAAATCATTTTTTCGGTCAGGTATGGCGCTCCTTCAATTTGGATTTTTTTTTATTCAAATCCGCTTTTCATTGGTCAACACACGCACCAGCACCAAAGATTAGGATCTTGGGGCATAAAAATTGGTGCTGGTGCGTGTGTTGACCAATGAAAAACGAATTTTTATTTTTATTTTTCCAAATTGAATTTATTTTATACTCGTTAATACGGGCCCTAAGTGAGGAGCTCCGAAAAAACATGGCGCACCTCTTTCGTAACGTGCGTCTCCCACGGAATCCCACGGGAGGCCATTCCCATTTAGTTCAGGGCGGACGTTGGGATATGGTGGAAAGGTAAAATACCGTGCCGGATTCGGCAGATACTCATATGGAACATCCGGCTTGTCTGACTGAACGACCCGCACGGCAAGAGAGCACTTATGCCCCAAAGGCGGTGGCGTTTCAAGACTTCACACATGGGATCCCGTACCAAGTCCCGTGGGCTTCCATGGAGCACCATGGGCCCTCGTGAATTATCTAATACCCATGGATCTCCCCATTGGCAAAAAAAAACGAAAGACAAAACATTGTTTCCACATATCTCACCACGTGCTGCCTTGTGGGATAACATTGGAACCTGAATGGCGTTCTCGCATGTACATGGGATACCACGGGATCCCCCTCGGGGTGCCAAGGGGCTCCTCTGACTTGTCATGGAGAGGTCTGGGATCTCCACGCGGGACTCCAATGCGCCCCGTCGGAAACCATGGGAAGATCCGGGGGGGCTCATGGGAAGACTTGCTTCGCATATTTTGCCAAGATTCCTTTTTTTATGCTTCAGCTTTCGGTCAAACCGTTGTCAAGATTCCTTTTGATCGGCTACTTGTCAAAGTCGGCAATTATATACGAATACTCGTACCACGACACATCAACCAAGAAGAATGCTCTCCTTGGTGCTTGCAATTCGCCATTCAGTGTACGTACGATCTATTGTAAATACAATTCAAACACATATATATATGCTCAAGTAACAATTCGCCTGTACCTGTAGTGTACGTACGATCTACTGCAAATACTACGCACACATTTATATATGCTCAACAGTAATGATCAGCCTATGTACGGAGTACGAACGCAGTATGATATCATAAATCCTGCAGCAGTAGTATTTTTGGAAGTATAATCATGCTTGCCGTCCGACAATGTCTACCCTGGGCTTCAACATTGATCACTCATAAGCACTCATTTATCATTGTCGTACGCATGCATGACATGAACCATGCGTGCAGGATGCATAACACTTGCGGCGTCGTCGGTGTTCTGTTGTCGCCCCAACACAACAGTAGCCTGCTACGGCAGTACTGATGTACCAGGGACATGTATCGACAGGTACTACTGCTGTACGTACTGTCACGTGATATGGGACTCCCGTTCATTTATGCGTGCGTCGTGCTCTCGACCAGCGGCGGCGGGCAGCATCCGGTCACGGCAAAATCCTCTCGAACATACAGCATATGCTACTATCTACAGCAGTAGTAAGATTGACGTGGCGAGTATGGCTTGTAAATAATGTCAACAATATCGGGTCCCTCTTTTGTCAAAAGCAATTCATCGACCGTACTGTAGTTTGAGCCATTACGTGATTAATTAGGTCAATCCACTCCAACCCCTATCCTTTGTACGAGTATGGACAGTATATCCATTCATGAAGCACGGTATACCTTAGTGCCCCCCATGAGAAGCCCCACAACTCACAAACGTGTTTATATTTGCCGTTAACGACTTAGACCCGTTTGTTCCGGCGCTTGTGTACCAACGCGTTCGTACCTATCGCCGCACCCACTAACCTTGCGAAACGCTGTCTCCTCTGGGCAAGAGAGAGGCGTACTTGAGTTCAAGTAATATATTCGCAGCACCAGCGCCTCTGTGACCCCCCACCCCCCTCCCATTGATTGTGCCCTTTTGTAGACATCCGGCATCTGCATGCTCGGTAGAGAACGAAACACAACGAACCCCAACCGGATCGCAGCAGCAGGCGCAGACTTTTCCTCCACGATCGCCTGAATCAGTATGGCCTATCATCTGATTCAGTATGGACATGGACAAACATACTTGCCTTACGCCGTTTGCACTGATGCAGGGCACGACTGNAGCCTTCGTAGTGGACATTGTTCAGGGTTTGGTACGCGGCGTTTGCCTGACGTTCTTGTTCATGCTGGTGGTCTATAGTGCAGTGAGTTCCGTGGGTCGTCGGGCTCGCACGTATCTTGGGCGATGTTTTGCGGTGTTCTGTACTGGTAGTACTGTGAGAGTGCCCGCCCTCCACCCATCACGCTTGCTACTGTGTTCGGGTTTCCACAAGGTTTGGTAGGATTTGTGCCGAGGGAAGGCAAGCATTCCAAACCTGCACAACTTGAATTTTGTTCTGGCCCCAGGCCCCACGGGCATTTGAATGGAACCCCGTCCAGGCCACGTTGGGTCCTCTTTGCTAGCGGCGTGGTCGACAGGTTTAGTTCCTCGTGTTGGCGAGGCAGTCTCGGGTAATTTTTTCTGCGGCAGGACTCCAAAAACGATCCTTCACAAATTCCAAGTGCTACAGCAGTCAGTAGTTCGTCCCAAGAAACGCACCAGGTACATGAGCGCCATCAGGTACATGGTATCAGGTGCTCGTACTGTAGGTGTGTTTGTGGTGCCATATCCTGCCACCCACAACATCGCAGTGAACAATAGACGATATGTTCTTGTTGTCCAGAGAGATTTCACGGTATTCCGTCGGACTCTCGTGTCAATGAAAGCCCCCCACGGCATCCCGCAGGATCCCGTGAGACACCACGGGAAGTCCCACAGGATCCCGTTCATTTGTGCGTACGTCGTTCTCTCGACCAACGGCGGCGGGCAGCATCCGGTCACGGCAAAATCCCCTCGAACATACAGCATATGCTACTATCTACAGCAGTAGTAAGATTGACGTGGCGAGTATGGCTTGTAAATAATGTCAACAATATCGGGTCCCTCTTTTGTCAAAAGCAATTCATCGACAGTACTGTACTTTGAGCCATTACGTGATTAATTACTGTAGGTCAATCCACTCCAATCCGTATCCTTTGTACGAGTATTGACAGTATATCCATTCATGAAGCACGGTATACCGTAGTGCCCCCCATGAGAAGCCCCCACAACTCACAAACGTGTTTATATTTGCCGTTAACGACTTAAGACCCGTTTGTTCCGGCGCTTGTGTACCAACGCATTCGTACCTATCGCCGCACCCACTAACCTTGCGAAACGCTGTCTCCTCTGGGCAAGAGAGAGGCGTACTTGGGTTCAAGTAATATATTCGCAGCACCAGCGCTTCTGTGACCCCCCACTCCCCCTCCCATTGATTGTGCACTTTTGTAGACATCCGGCATCTGCATGCTCGGTAGAGAACGAAACACAACGAACCCCAACCGGATCGCAGCAGCAGGCGCAGACTTTTCCTCCACGATCGCCTGATTCAGTATGGCCTATCACCTGATTAAGTATCGACATGGACAAACATGGACAAACATACTTGCCTTACGCCGTTTGCACTGATTCAGGGCACGACTGTAACGAGATTCAGCGATGTGGAATCCGGGAGCACCTCGAGTCTGGAAACTGGCTCTGGGCGGAGAGCGATGCGTAAAGGCCGGGGAAAGCAGGTGACACCCAGTGCGCAGTAGTTGTCTCAAGGGCGTGATGATATCCCCGACATTTGCAATATAGGCCGGAAAGCATGCGCTCGGCAACAACCAATACGAACGAACGACCGGTTCCGCACAACGAAAACATGTTTTTCATCGCGGTCGTGTAGCCATGGACGACCGATAAACAAGGGACTGGTCAAGGACTGGTACGTTTTTTTTGTATATTTCTGGTATATGGCCGCAAAGCGCTCCAAATTTGTGTGTTTTTGAGGCATGCGCTTAGCTATAACAGTCGACGGACTGCGACTGCCTCGCAGCGAAACCAACAACCCCAACGTTTCGACGGTGGTCTGGCGGTTCGTGTGAGACATGCACGATCAACGAAAAATGATTGACACGGCTTTGCTCATCTTCTAGGATGGCCGGAGAGCGCTATATATATGGTGTGCGCTTCAGGTCTCCCGCAATTTGGCGTTGCGTGAACCGAGTGCACGCTTTCTGAACACCGCTTCCCCTGCCATTAAGGGCACGGGTAAGAAACGCACCTGTATACGCAAACAGGTGCGGCGTGCAGCGAACCAACGCCTAGACTCACTCTTCCTGATGTTGAAAATATGGAATGCCGGCGAATGTGGTACTCCGTACGCCTCGTGACACCTCTTGCAAAATTAGTTGAAACGCCTTATTTTTTGTCGTTCTGCAGCGAGGGCATTCCCGTTCACACTTCGGTTCGCTAGCTTCTAACCAAAGCTCCGGTTGGCGGTGGGGGCGAGGGGAGGGGTGTACTCATGTCGTGCATGGACGTAGTCGTCTGACCATAGACCCTCGCATCCCTAGGGTTAGGGTTCCGGGACGGAGCACATTAGGTGTTCACGCACCAGACAGGCGTTGCTAGCACCAAGCGCGAAGCTCCGTGAGATGTT
This sequence comes from Saccharina japonica, assembly GCA_008828725.1. Taxonomy (NCBI): domain Eukaryota; class Phaeophyceae; order Laminariales; family Laminariaceae; genus Saccharina; species Saccharina japonica. The sequence continues at coordinate 221,314 of MEHQ01001667.1, forward strand.
GCGCGAGTCGCATGAAGGGTGAGATGCATCCTGCTAAGAACTCCTTGTGAGACGGACTTGCATGTGGACGATAGCCTCCAACAAATCGATTTTATTCCTGGTGTGGCCACTTCCAGCGACATTGGACACATATATGCACCTGCCTCGTGGGTGCCTTACCATGTACACACTACGTGGTACGGCCACTCCCTTTGTGCGGAGTTGGGGCTCTAAACCCCGCACAAATGATCCACCAAGACCGCCAGCCTTGGTCACCTCCATATAGCACACGGTACCCTGCGTGTCTTACAGTGTTGGCGTCGGTCTATATCATATATTTAGGGGGGGGGGGCACTTTGAGGGTAATTCATGTCACCAGCTCAGGACCAATCGCGCTAGTGTCTACACTCTGTTTCGTTGCTAAGCCTCCAAACCTTTCAGTGCATAATTCATTTCCCGCTATCATACCTCGTATGCATCACCATTGACGCGCTATAAACAAACACTTTGGCCTTCACTCGGTAGTGAAAATGGTCCTCTTCTTTGTTTCGCGGAAAACGCCCCCGAAACCGACCTCCAGGTGCATCTGAAGTTCCGTGACATCCACTTCAGCGTGGACGTGTCGAAAGTCAAGGCCGCCCTTATGGGTGGAAAACCTGGCGTGAAGCACATCCTCAAGGGTATAAGCGGCGCCGTGGAATCCGGGCAGATACTGGCAATTATCGGTTCGTCTGGATCGGGGAAGACGTCCTTGCTCGATGTCTTGGTGGGAAAGGTACGCAGCAGTACTATCCGCAAGGGGGAACATCTCCAATTTATTACGCAACATCGCCTGTGTTGGTTTAGAGCCGTGTCGTGGCCAGAGGGAGGTTGAAATTTTGAGCCCAAAACGAATCGTCCCTGAGTGCATCAGCTGAAGAGAGGAGCTATATACCCACATGGGTTTCCGTCTGATTGCGTTTATTTAAGCGAAAATATCCGAAGCGTCCTACGTATTTCTGTCTATAATGAATTTAAATTGTAAACCACATAATGGTGTTTCCTCTATAGGGCAAGTCCAGTAGTTACTCAAGTAAGCAGCCCGTCGATTATAAATGTTTTCGACAAAAAAGGCTGCGCCTATCGCACTTCACATATAGCACGCGTTTCAAGGGAAGTTGCCTCCGTTGGTGCCTTCTGTTGAAACGTTGGCCCGGCGGACCGAAAGCCAAATAAGGATGTCGACGGTCTGCTTATCCTTGCTGTGTGCTAAACCCAGACCTCCTCCGGCGCTAAAGAGTTCGAAATCACGGGAGACATCACGGTGAACGGACAGACGATGTCCCGGTCCTTTTTCCTGGAGAATGCCGCGTACGTACCGCAAGAAGATCGCCTTTGGAGTGCGCTGACAGGTGAACTTCCTTCCCAAGCAGTACGCTGACACCCGGCGCCACAGCGGAGAATACATACTATTGACACCACTATAGACGGAAATATCAGGACCGTTTTGAGATCAAATGTGTGGACCGACTGGCCCTTACATTTTCCGGCTAGAGAGTGGTGTACACGAGATACATGCCTGCATCCTTTTCAATGCACCGTCAGCGGAGACAGCTTTGAACCTGACGCATGCTACGGTAGCCTGCATGCAGGTGCACCGTGAGTTTTTCTGAGGGTGCTGTGGTCACTTGAGGCTCTCGATATATCTCACCCAAAAACTGTTTTTTGGAGCGGGGAAAAATAAGTGCTACGTAACCGATGATCAATCCGCGGCCTTTGAGTATAAAACGAACATTAGTGCAACACAAGAACGAGATTCCGACAATTTTGGGTGTTAAGCCCCCCCCCCCCGTCATCCCGAACGAAGTTCAGCCAAAAAAAAGGTACAGTGCCTCTATCGCAGCACGCGTCGCCACGCCAACATGGGACGGCTGGGGAAAATAATGTTTTGAGACATATTAACGCACACGAGGCTTAGAGCAATCGCAATCGGTCTAGTTTTGAGAGGCGCATTCAAGCCACAGCGCACCGCCAGCATTATCAATGCATCGCCCTCAAAACAACACACCCGCAAAGGAATAGAAGCGCATGCGAACACAACGAATCTCCACTGGCGGAAGAAAATGAAAGCATGGACGCACCACCGGGTCTGTCGGCTATTCGGCCCATCGAAAAAAACGACCCGTCACATTATCGCAAATGTTTTGTAACCTTGGTCGCCGTTCCACTACTCGTTTCCGCCACAATGTTGTTTTGGTATTCCCAGTTCGGGAGAACCTGATGTCCGCGTGCAAGATGTACGGGCCTACCCTGACCCAGTGGCAGTGCGACCGACAGGTGGACAAGGTGTTGGCTAGCCTGGGCCTGGAGAGCTGCCAACACACCAAGGTCAGACATGGACGCATCCCAGAGTAGTCAAGTATCGGAAGCTCCTTCCTCTCACTTGAGGAGCTCTGTACTTTTATCCTAAGAGCGAGTCGTGGGGCCATCCTACGGCAAAGAGGTTGCATCGCCAACTCATGCTGCGGTAGAGGGTGGGTCACTTGAGTAAGCTCCATACCTCGCCCAAAAGTTGGTTTTGAAAGAAAATATGAATGCCATGATACCCGATGAACCATGCCATGCCTAAGTATACGAACGAACAAAAAATTGCCAACACAACAACAAAGGTCCGACGAATTGAGGTTAAGAAGCCCTATTATCCAGGAACGGTTTTCAGTCACAACGTGCTCGACCTCTACTGTGGCACGCGTTTCCCGTGGTATAGGGGGCTTCTTCCCGACGCACGCTGCGTACGGTAGCCTGCATGCAGGTGCACCATGTGGTCTCGGAGGGTGGGTCACTTGAGGAGCTGTATAACCTCCACCGAAAAACTGGGTTTCAAGACGCGTGCTACAATAGAGGTCGAGCACTTTGTGGCTTGAACGATTTCTGAACGATGGACCTCCTCAACCGAAAAAAACAAAAAAAAACAAAAAAAACGTCGGATTTTCATTCTTGTGTTGCAAATATTTTTCAGTTTTGTACTTGGGGCTCATGAGATGGTTCGTGTCCGGTCAGCGCTTTTGACTGTTCCCTCCAAAAACAATTTTTCGCAGTGACTTACTAATGACTTAGTGTTAGTATAGAGCTCGCCTCAAGCTTGAGGAGCCTCAGAAAAAGTCCTGTACGCAGGTGCACCTCTACCGTCTATACAGCATGCCATTGTTTCTGCACTGCTAGGCCGCAGTATATTTGTTCTAGGACTGTTATAGCACACACAATGCATACAGCGCATACAACAGTCTGGCCGGGTTGCGCGGACAAGCTTCTTCGGCGTCATGCTTCGGGTGAGATAACGATCGATATCCTTTTACCCGGAGCTAATAATACAAGGCACTATTTTCAACAAGGCATGGTTTCTTGTTTTTGTTCATCCTCTTGCTCGCCCACCCATATTAGGTGGGCAACATGTTCTTGAAGGGCATCTCCGGGGGTCAGAAGCGGCGAACATCGATCGGCGTGGAGCTCGTCGTGCGACGAAAAATCCTCTTCCTCGGTAAGTAAACTAAAGGGAAAAAAGGGGTGGGCATATATGTATGGCTGGGGCACGCGTACCATTTTGTAGTTGGTGTCTGAGCCGCTGTGACCGGGAATGGTGTTCGATGCTAACCAAAGAGCTTACGGAAGGAGTTGGTTTTACGGAGGCGTGTTAGCGCCTTTGAGAACGGCAAATCCCACTCTTGGTGGACTGCTTGGATGTCAGTGTGCCACGATTGTTTAGCATGACAAATCAGGGCTAACCTCGTTTTTGCCGTCCGAGTATCTGCCTGCACGTTTCTCCCGCAAAGACCCGGTGCGTGTCCAGGGTCAGGTAAGTCGTTTTTCTCATGTGTAAAACACAGCGTGTATATTTTCGACGCATGCTACGATAGAGGTGTACCATGTTTTTTTTCTGAGCTCCTCACTTAAGGAGCGTCATACCTCGCTGAAACAAATTATTTTGGAGGGAACTAAAAGTGCTGCCGGATGAGAAAGCTCATGACCGAAGTACACTCTGAAACATTATTCGTCACAAAAATGAAAATCCGACGAATTTGGGTTAAGGAGCCCGATCGTTCAGAAAACGATTCATCCAAAAACTGCTACCTCTACCGTAGCACGCGTCGTTTGTCGTGCACGTATTGATCAGGGTACGGCACGCTGCTTGTCCGATGTTTAAACAAAGCTGACGTGCGGCACGCATATATATATGTATGTCTGGACGTAGGCTTGGCGTTTGCCCCCGTGTACATGAAACACTCTCGCTTACTTGCATCGCTATCGACGGTAGACGCTGACCTCCCTGGCCTAACGACGGGCTTATTGCTCCGCGGGTTCAATTCTGGTCACCGCAGACCATGGGGTTTCTAGTAAACGAGGCATGCTACGGCAGGGGTATACCCGTTTGTTTCCAAGGTTTCTTCCTCACTTGAGCTCTCTTATTCACATCAAATAGTGACGCCCGAGGGACAAAACAAAAACGCGAACCGGTTGACAATCTCACGGCCCAGGTGAAGGTAGACATGAACATCCTGTGAAAGACAAATGGAATGGTAAGTCGAAACCGTTTTATGTAATAATCGTTTACCGCCATTGCAGCCGGCGTGTCTAAAGCGCCGAACACACGTGTACACGATCGCGACATAAGTTAGGAGAGAGTTGGACACTTTGCTCGGCTCCCTATTAATATCATATATAGGGGATAGTAGAACGTGCGCTCGTCATCATTCAGCAGGGTGAAGCTCGAGGTCCCTTGTAGAACCTTCGAAGCCCGATAACCGTTTCGTATATAATGACCCAAAAACTCCGATTGCTGTTGCACGTCTTCTCCCCCTGTTTCACCCAATCTCGCATAACCAGACCCACAACGTTTCCTGCGCTGAACTTGAACCAAGTGTTTAGATGCATGACATCAGTACACCCCCAGCGCGCAGTAGTTGTCTCAAGGGCGTGATGATATCCCCGAAGTTTGCAATATAGGCCGGAAGGCATGCGCTCGGCAACAACCAATATGAACGAGCGACCGGTTCCGCACAACAAAAACATGTCTTTCATCGCGGTCGTGTATCCATGGACGACCGATAAACAAGGGACTGGTACGCGTTTTGTATAGGTCTGATATATGGCTGCAAAGCGCTCCAAATATGTGTGTTTTTGAGGCATGCGCTTAGCTATAACAGTCGACGGACTGCGACTGCCTCGCAGCGAAACTAACACCCAACGTTTTGACGGCAGTCTGGCGGTTCGTGTGAGACATGCACGATCAACGAAACATGATTGATACGGCTTTGCTCATATTTTAGGATGACCGGAGAGCGCTATACATATGGTCTGCGCTTCAGGTCTCCCGCAATTGAGCATTGCATGAACCGAGTGCGCGCTTTCTGCACACTTCTTTCCCCTGCCATTAAGGGCACGGGTAAGGAACGCACCTGTATACGCAAACAGGTGCGGCGTGCAGCGAACCAACGCCTAGACTCACTCTTCCTGGTGTTGGAAATATGGAATGCCGGTGAATGTGGTACTCCGTACGCCTCGTGACACCTCTTGCAAAATTAGCTGAAACGCCTTATTTTTGTCGTTCTGCAGCGAGGGCATTCCCATTCACACTTCTGTTCGCTAGCTTCTAACCAAAGCTCCGGTTGGCGGTGGGGGCGAGGGGAGGGGTGTGCTCATGTCGTGCATGGACGTAGTCGTCTGACCATAGACCCTCGCATCCCTAGGGTTAGGGTTCCGGGACGGAGCACGTTAGGTGTTCACGCACCAGACAGGCGTTGCTAGCACCAAGCGCGAAGCTCCGTGAGATGTTGCGCGAGTCGCATGAAGGGTGAGCTGCATCCTACTATGAACCCCTTGTGAGACGGACTTGCATGTGGACGACAGCCTCCAACGAATCGAATTTATTCCTGGTGTGGCCACTTCCAGTGACAGCATTGGATATATCTATGTGCCTGCCTCGTGGGTGCCTTACCATGTACACACTACGTGGTACGGCCACTCCCCTTGTGCGGAGTTGGGGCTCTAAACCCCGCACAAATGATCCACCAAGACCGCCAGCCTTGGTCACCGCCATATAGCAAACGGTACCCTGCGTGTCTTACAGTGTTGGCGTCGGTCTATATCATATATTTAGGGGGGGGGGGCACTTTGAGGGTAATTCATGTCACCAGCTCAGGACCAATCGCGCTAGTGTCTACCTCTGTTTCGTTGCAAAGCCTCCAAACCTTTCAGTGCATCATTCATTTCCCGCTATCATACCTCGTATGTATCACCATTGACGCGCTATAAACAAACACTTTGGCCTTCACTCGGTAGTGAAAATGGTCCTCTTCTTTGTTTCGCGGAAAACGGCCCCGAAACCGACCTCCAGGTGCATCTGAAGTTCCGTGACATCCACTTCAGCGTGGACGTGTCGAAAGTCAAGGCCGCCCTTATGGGTGGAAAACCTGGCGTGAAGCACATCCTCAAGGGTATAAGCGGCGCCGTGGAATCCGGGCAGATACTGGCAATTATCGGTTCGTCTGGATCGGGGAAGACGTCCTTGCTCGATGTCTTGGTGGGAAAGGTACGCAGCAGTACTATCCGCAAGGGGGAACATCTCCAATTTATTACGCAACATCGCCTGTGTTGGTTTAGAGCCGTGTCGTGGCCAGAGGGAGGTTGGAATTTTGAGCCCAAAACGAATCGTCCCTGAGTGCATCAGCTGAAGAGAGGAGCTATATACCCACATGGGTTTCAGTCTGATTGCGTTTATTTAAACGAAAATAACCGAGGCGTCCTACGTATTTCTGTCTATATTGAATTTAAATTGTAAACGACATAATGGTGTTTCCTCTAGGGCAAGTCCACTAGTTACTCAAGTAAGCAGCCCGTCGATTATAAATGTTTTCGACAAAAAAGGCTGCGCCTATCGCACTTCACATATAGCACGCGTTTCAAGGGAAGTTGCCTCCGTTGGTGCCTTCTGTTGAAACGTTGGCCCGGCGGACCGAAAGCCAAATAAGGATGTCGACGGTCTGCTTATCCTTGCTGTGTGCTAAACCCAGACCTCCTCCGGCGCTAAAGAGTTCGAAATCACGGGAGACATCACGGTGAACGGACAGACGATGTCCCGGTCCTTTTTCCTGGAGAATGCCGCGTACGTACCGCAAGAAGATCGCCTTTGGAGTGCGCTGACAGGTGAACTTCCTTCCCAAGCAGTACGCTGACACCCGGCGCCACAGCGGAGAATACATACTATTGACACTATGGACGAAAATATCAGGACCGTTTTGAGATCAAATGTGAAGACCGACTGGCCCTTACATTTTGCGGCTAGAGAGTGGTGTACACCAGATACATGCCTGCATCCTTTTCACTGCACCGTCAGCGGAGACAGCTTTGAACCCGATGCATGCTACGGTAGCCTGCATGCAGGTGCACCGTGAGTTTTTCTGAGGGTGCTGTGGTCACTTGAGGCTATCTCACCCAACAACTGTGTTTTGGAGGGGAAAAAAAAAGTGCTACGTAACCGATGATCAATCCGCGGCCTTTGAGTATAAAACGAACATTAATGCAACACAAGAACGAGATTCCGACAATTTTGGGTGTTAAGCTCCCCCCCCCGTCATCCCGAACGAAGTTCAGCAAAAAAAAGGTACAGTACCTCTATCGTAGCACGCGTCGCCTCGCCAACATGGGACGGCTGGGGAAAATATTGTTTTGAGACATATTAACGCACATGAGGCTTAGAGCAATCGCAATCGGCCTAGTTTTGAGAGGCGCATTCAAGCCACAGCGCACCGCCAGCATTGTCAATGCATCGCCCTCAAAACAACACACCCGCGAAGGAATAGAAGCGCATGCGAACACAACGAATCTCCACTGGCGGAAGAAATGAGAGCATGGACGCACCGGGTCTGTCGGCTTTTCGGCCCACCGAAAAAAACGACCCGTCACATTATTGCAAATGTTTTGTAACCTTGGTCGCCGTCCCACTACTCGTTTCCGCCACTATGTTGTTTTGGTATCGCCAGTTCGGGAGAACCTGATGTCCGCGTGCAAGATGTACGGGCCTACCCTGACCCAGTGGCAGTGCGACCGACAGGTGGACAAGGTGTTGGCTAGCCTGGGCCTGGAGAGCTGCCAACACACCAAGGTCAGACATGCACGCATGCCAGAGTAGTCGAGTATCGGAAGCTCCTTCCTCTCACTTGAGGAGCTCTGTACTTTTATCCTAAGAGCGAGCCGTGGGGCCATCCTACGGCGAAGAGGTTGCATCGCCAACTCATGCTGCGGTAGAGGGTGGGTCACTTGAGCAAGCTCCGTACCTCACCCAAACGTTGGTTTAAAAACTAAATAGGAATGCCAATATACCCGATGAACCATGCCATGCCTAAGTATACAAACGAACAAAAAATTGCCAACACAACAATGAAGGTCCGACGAATTGACGTTAAGGAGCCCTATTATCCAGGAACGGTTTTCAGTCACAACGTGCTCGACCTCTACTGTGGCACGCGTTTCCCGTGGTATAGGGGGCTTCTTCCCGACGCACGCTGCGTACGGTAGCCTGCATGCAGGTGCAACCATGTGGTCTCGGAGGGTGGGTTCACTTGAGGAGCTGTATAACCTCCACCGAAAAACTGGGTTTCAAGACGCGTGCTACAATAGAGGTCGAGCACTTTGTGGCTTGAACGGTTTCTGAACGATGGACCTCCTTAACCGAAAAAACAAAAAAAAAACGTCGGATTTTCATTCTTGTGTTGCAAATATGTTTCAGTTTTGTACTTGGGGCTCATGAGATGGTTCGTGTCCGGTCAGCGCTTTTGACTGTTCCCCTCCAAAAACAATTTTTTCGCAGTGACTTACTAATGACTTAGTGTTAGTATAGAGCCCGCCTCAAGCGTGAGGAGCCTCAGAAAATGTCCTGTACGCAGGTGCACCTCTACCGTCTATTCAGCATACCATTGTTTCTGCACTGCTAGGCTGCAGTATATTTGTTCTAGGACTGTTATAGCACACACAATGCATACAGCGCATACAACAGTCTGGCCGGGTTGCGCGGACAAGCTTCTTCGGCGTCATGCTTCGGGTGAGATAACGATCGATATCCTTTTACCCGGAGCTAATAATACAAGGCACTGCCCCCCAACAAGGCATGGTTTCTTGTTTTTGTTCATCCTCTTGCTCGCCCACCCATATTAGGTGGGCAACATGTTCTTGAAGGGCATCTCCGGGGGTCAGAAGCGGCGAACATCGATCGGCGTGGAGCTCGTCGTGCGACGAAAAATCCTCTTCCTCGGTAAGTAAACTGAAGGGAAAAAAGGGGTGGGCATATATGTATGGCTGGGGCACGCGCACCATTTTGTAGTTGGTGTCTGAGCCGCTGTGACCGGGAATGGTGTTCGATGCTAGCCAGAGAGCTTACGGAAGGAGTTGGTTTTACGGAGGCGTGTTAGCGCCTTTGAGAACGGCAAATCCCACTCTCAGTGAACTGCTTGGATGTCAGTGTGCCACGATTGTTTAGCATGAGAAATCAGGGCTAACCTCGTTTTTACCGTCCGAGTATCTGCCTGCACGTTTCTCCCGCAAAGACCCGGTGCGTGTCCAGGGTCAGGTAAGTCGTTTTTCTCATGTGTAAAACACAGCGTGTATATTTTCGACGCATGCTACGATAGAGGTGTACCATGTTTTTTTTCTGAGCTCCTCACTTAAGGAGCGTCATACCTCACTGAAAAAAATAAGTTTGGAGGGAACTAAAAGTGCTGCCGGATGATAAATCTCATGACCGAAGTACACTCTGAAACATTATTCGTCACAAAAACGAAAGTCCGACGAATTTGGGTTAAGGAGCCCGATCGTTCAGAAAACGATTCATCCAAAAAGTGCTACCTCTACCGTTGCACGCGTCGTTTGTCGTGCACGTATTGATCGGGGTACGGCACGCTACTTGTCCGATGTTTAAACAACGCTGACGTGCGGCACGCATATATATGTATGTCTGGACGTAGCCTTGGCGTTTTCCCCCGTGTACATGAAACACTCTCGCTTACTTGCATCGCTATCGACGGTAGACGCTGGCCTCCCTGGCCTAACGACGGGCTTATTGCTCCGCGGGTTCAATTCTGGTCACCGCAGACCATGGGGTTTCTAGTAAACGAGGCATGCTACGGCAGGGGTATACCCGTTTGTTTCCAAGGTTTCTTCCTCACTTGAGCTCTCTTATTCACATCAAATAGTGACGCCCGAGGGACAAAACAAAAACGCGAACCGGTTGACAATCTCACGGCCCAGGTGAAGGTAGACATGAACATCCTGTGAAAGACAAATGGAATGGTAAGTCGAAACCGTTTTATGTAATAATCGTTTACCGCCATTGCAGCCGGCGTGTCTAAAGCGCCGAACACACGTGTACACGATCGCGACATAAGTTAGGAGAGAGTTGGACACTTTGCTCGGCTCCCTATTAATAGCATATATAGGGGATAGTCCCCCCCCCCCCCCCCCGAACCCTGCGTTCAACTATCCGTACATTGGTGGTCTTGTCGTGAAGACGAGCCAACATCCGGACTCGACGCTGCTTCCGCGTCTGAGATCATGTCGCTTCTACGACGACTGGCTTCGGAGTCCGGCATGATCATAGTCACGTCGCTGCACCAGCCGTCCAGCCGGGTGTTCAACAGCTTCGATCAGGTCTGCTTTTCCATTGTGACATGCTAGAAGAGGGTGGGTATGTGAATATTGCGACGGTTACAAGGCTTCGACGGTTGCAAAGATAGAGGTATACCTTATTTTGGCTGAAAGCGTTTAGGATTGATCGGCTTCATCCTTAACCCCAACTCGTCGGACTTTTATCCTTTTGTTACAATCTTCTTTCATTTTGCACTTAGGGCCCGAAGTAACGAGTACGATGAAATAAATTCAATTTGGAAAAAAAAACAAGATTCAAATTCGCTTTTCATTGGTCAACACACGCACCAGCACCAAATATTATGCCCCAAGATCCTAATCTTTGGTGCTGGTGCGTGTGTTGACCAATGAAAAGCGGATTCGAATATATATTTTTTCCAAACTGAATTTTTTCTTCTTCGTTGAAACGGGCCCTTAGGCCATGGTATTTTTCATCGGGTGTATAGCACTTTTTTTCCCCTCCAAAATCAGTTTTCGGGTGATCCTTAAGTGATAAGTGACCACCCTTAGAAGGCAAAAACCACCGTGGCATGAGTCCTTCGTATGATTGCGGGCTTCTTTCTAGTGGGATGGATCTGTAACGTTTTCCTTGCTGCGGTGGCTGCAGGCCTTTGCCTTACCCTGCGATGTGTGCTCCACTGCGATGGTGGCAAGCACAAGCATAAACCTGATCCTACGACGATGACCGCGAGTCTTCGTGGTCTTACCCTGATGGTTGCAAGTATTTTCCTGCCGCGATGGCTGCTGCAGGGTTATTCCTTCCGGGAAGGTTGCAAAGCTTTTTTTCCGTATTTGTTTCCCCAAACAAATGAGGGTGGAGGCGTTTTGCTGCTGCGAGGGTTTTCCTACTGCGCGATAGCTACAAGCCTGATACTACGTTTAACTAACCACGGCGCATCAAGAAACAGACCCCCCCCCCCCCCCCCCCCCCCCCCCCCCCCCCCCCCCCCCCCCCCCCCCCACTCCTCCCCATCAGGACCATGCATCGTCTCGAAAAGGATGCGTGGTCAATGGTCAAAGGCCGAAGGCAAGCAACAACCGAGTACGCCCCCCCCACCCTATCATGACCTATGGTGATTCAACTACGCCCATGCACATGCCATTTGTACCCCCTTTCGCCCGCCCCCTCCCTTCTCGCTGAACGCTGACACAATTCGCCCGGTCCTGCAAACCGCATGCTGACAAACAGAACAATTATCCCGCTTCTTGGCGCGTACGCTATTACATGAATAGGTGATCCTGTTAACGATGGGACAGACGGCCTACTTCGGTCCAGCCGTCGACAGCCTCGCGCACTTCGCCACCTTGGGCCACGAGCCTAAGGGCATGGTAAACCCTGCCGACTACCTCCTCGAGGTGGGTGTGGACACGTGTTACGTACATACGGTAGTAGGGGTATAAACATTACGGGGAACCATGAGCCGGCGTCCCCGGTAGAATGACAGGTGAATCTCGTCTATGTTAGAGTCAAGGTCGTGAGTTCGAGCCCCCCCCCCGAGTGCATGCTCGTAGGGACTTTTTCTCGAAAAAAATGTATTGGCTAGCCGAAAGCGCGAGGGTGTGAGTTAGCAAAATTCGATGAAAAATCGACGAGCGTTGCGAATGCTGAACCCTCTCTCTGCGCGATAAAAATGCAAGGCACGAACCGTAGTGGGAAGGAGGAGGGAGAAGAGCCTGCTTTGTGACCCCGGATCTGAATTACGACTAGGGAGGGAGAGGGACAGAAGTGCGAAGATAATAAATGGGATGGAAACTGAAACAGTAAATAGGACCTTTACGGTTTACGCAAAAACGTACAATTTTTCTCATTTTTTCTTCTAACAGTATCTGGTCCTGTTTGCGATGGTCCCCCGTTATAGGACATTGCCAAGGATTTTTTTCTGCCTGACTACGTATTAGTGACTAATACGGACTATTGCTGACTACGACAGACTATTACTGGCTACTAGCATATTACTGGCTACTACTGACTGTTACAGACTACTATTGACTACTGCTGACTAGTTCTGATCAGAACTGATCACTACTGATTATTACTGACTAATAGTGACTATTACTGCCTGTTACTGACAACTACTGGCTATTAGTATACCCCTCGACTTGGGAAAACTACCCGATATCCCCTCTGCGTGCAGAACGTTTTATGTATTCACCTTTCCTCAGGGTAAGCCTACACATGATCTCAGAGTGAGCTCCGGGGTACGTTAGGTTAGACATGCAGCTCCTCAAGGAAGGAGGGCCCAGAAACAGTAGGTGTTACCTCCGGTCGTAGCGCTGGTATGCCGCACCTAACCTTATTCTCATCCCGAGGAGCTCGAAGCGACACGCTATGTATACGATACGCGTAGACCAGTACGGGCCGGTTGTCCGCCGTCTGCCATGTTGTTTTGTCCAGATTCGGGCGGAAACAACTAGTTTCGCACAAACGCAGCGTATGTTACGGTATAATAGAGGTATCAATTCCGACAACCATGAAGAGCCTGCGCTTGAGGAGCTCAACATAATATCTCTCGCCGAACGACCGATTCTTCTACAGAGAAAACGATGTGCGTTTGGTCCTTGGAGCAGCTACGTTAGAGGTGCAGCGTTTACTTTCTGGGGGTGGCCACACAAGGAGCTCTATACCTGCAGCAGTCGAAACGGATTCCGGAGGAAACCAAAAATGCTATGATACCCGATGCACAGTTCCACGACCTTGAGTACACAGACGAAACCTATCGCAAGACAATAATTATGAGATTCCGACGATTTTGTGGTACGGAGCATACTAATATAGTCATCCAGAAATAGTTCAGAAATAGTTTCAGCCTAAACGTGATATTAACCCCTGGGCTATACTCGTACACATGTGTAGCTAGCGAGTGTGATAGTATATTGCGCGTCGGATCCAAATCTATTGGGTAACGCCTCAGTCGAGGAAACCCTGTGAGGCATGTTATTGGGGACTGGTGCTACGGTAGGGAGGGCGGGTCATACTTGGGTAGGTGCGTTGTGTCTGAGCTGCCCAAAACGACTCGCCCGAGTGACTAACCTTGTCCCTTTGTGCAAGTGTTAAAATATGGTGTGTAAGCCGTTTATTCCTTCACGCCAACCAAACGGTTTCAAGTCCAAGTTTGACTGACGTTCGAAGCCACGCCCGACTGGCCTAAATGCGGGATAGGGTAAACGCGGGGCATATAGTATCCCCCCCCCCCTCCCCCCCCCTCCCC
>MEHQ01001667.1:237489-286275 GCA_008828725.1 Saccharina japonica
GCGATTCCCCCCCCCCCCCCCCCCCCCCACTGTTCCTCTCGTCCCGACGTGTGCGTTGTTTTGTCGTGTCCTTCATTTGTTTGCTTGCTTGCTTTCTACGAGAAGGCTGGTGCTGTTCATGTTGATGAGCCTCTTCTTGGGCAGCGTGTAAGTGCCACCACACATCTCCCGACCTCTCCTGACGCGTGTTATACGATAGATATATGCAATTGTTCAAGGCTTAAAAAACGTTTTTGAATGGCTATTAGCATGCTCCTTGAACCAAAAACTCGTCCGACGTTTTTTTGTTCTTGTGTTGCAATTGTTTTCGGTTTACACTTGAGGCTATAGGGTTCATCATCTACTGCAGTACCAGTTTCCTTTTCCTCTACTATTAGTGTTTAGACTACTGCAGGTGTAAAGGCATAGAGCTCGCCTCAAGTGAGGAGAGCCAGAACAAAAATGGAGCGCCTCTGCCGTAGCAAATTTCTTCGTTTTTTGTTTTTCAATCCTCCGGCGGATGGGTAAAAACAAAGGTTAAGCCATCCACACTTCCACGTCTCACTGCGTGTCGTGTGTCGATTCACTCCATGCCCCCTCGGAAGTATCAGCCCTCCTTGCTGCCTACTACTCCGGAGACTTAAGCATGTTGACCCGACCTGACCCCAGAAGCGGCCAGGTGCTGCCGTTTCGGGCGAGAGATATTGAGCCGACGCACTGCGTCAGCACCACTGTTCTCCTCTTGCCTAAATGTAACCGAGTCCAGCGACTCAGTCTGCCTTTAGCTGGTGATATAGTTAACGTGGCTAAATGTGTTCGAGTAGTCCAGCGCCTCAGTTTCCCTCTGTTTGGTGATATAGCTCGTTGCTAAGTGCGCTCTACTTCAGCTCCTTCGTGTGCCTTTAATAGGGATGGCATAGGCCGTTGCTAAGTGCTCCCTACTCCAGCTCCTAAATCTGTCTTTAGTAGGAGTGACATAGGTCGTTGCTAAGTGCGCTCTACTCCAGCTCCTCAGTCTGCCTTTAGTAGAGGGGGCATAGGCCGTTGCTAAGTGCGCTCTAATCGAGCGCCTCAGTGTGCCTGTCGTTGGGGTGACATCGTAGGCCGTGGCTAAATGTGTTCGAGTCCAGCGCCTCCGTGGGGACATGGGTCAGCCGGGCCGACGCGAGCAAGATATTATCGTGGACCATAACCCCAACCAGCACTACACGCCGTGAACAGTTGCCGCTGACGATGCGCAAAATTAAAAATGCCAATCGACACTTGTTTCTTCTTTTACAACGAACTACTTACATGATAGAGGTAGACATAGCTCCTGGGGCGTTAACGTTCCGAGGCGTGTCTCCCTTCAGGGGAGTCCTGTAATATCTCACTCGAAACACATGGCCGAAACATATTTCAAACATACACAATCCCAGGGCCTAGGGATACAATGAATAAGGCATGCCTTACAAATCATATGCCTTATTGGGTGTGTTTTCTCGGTTAAGAAGCCCCTTCAGTCAAAAATAGTTTCGCCAAAACTGTGTCACTGGGACTGCGATTCGGTAACCTGTTAGTTTTCCTTCTCCCACTCCGTCTCGAAAGGAATGGGTGGTCAATGGTCAAAGGAGTAAGGCAAGCAACAAATGAGTACGCCCCCTCGGTATTCCCGATGACCCTATCAAAGCTCACGTATGTGTACTTCTGTATGTATTGGTGCGCCACACCCAACAGGTACTACAAAGTGGAAAACACCCAGTCTGACATCCTCGATCGGGTCTTTCTCATCCTCTGGATGAACGCCTTCAACTCATGTAAGTTGGAAACTTTTTTGTTTGATTTTGCTGTATGCGTGACTTGAGACAATCGATTTGACACTCCGTGGCTGAAGTCCAGGCGACCACCAACACACCCTCGCCCGCCGGCATCATGTACTGCATGCACCACGCAGGATAGACTGCTGTGCAATCTTCATATGGTCTGATTGCCGTTCCGGTGCTCACCGCTTGAAGGAGGGAGTATTGGTCAAATATGTCCAAACCGAATTTCAGGTGCTATCACCGACACCCCCCCCCCCCTCTCATCATTATATTTATAGGTTGGGTTGGCGTCGGTTGACAACGACGCTGTAAAACACGCCACTCGCTGCGTGAGCTAGACAACCAGCGTGCCGTTTTTTTTTGTTATTTTTTTTTGGCGGTCACCAAAGCTGGCGGTCTACCCCCCCCCCCCCCCCCCCCTCTCATCCAAAGCCTCATCATCCACTTCGAACCCCCCCCCCTGTTGTTTTGGTTTGGCGGCAGATATGAATATGGCTGCCATTCCGGTGTTCTCCCTTGAGAAGGAGGCTGTGGTCAAAGAAGTTCAGGCAAGACAAAAACGACCGCGACCAATATAGACGCGTGCTATGGTAGAGGTACCAATTTTCGGCTGGTTTGTGCTCTGAATGATCGGGCGGGCCCCTCAACACCCGAACTCGCCGGCCGTTCATTGTATACAATGTGCCAATAAATTCCATTGTATACTTGGGCCATGGCTTTTGTTGATCGGGGTAGCACTTTTATTTTCTTCCAAAATCAGTTTTCGGCTTGAGGTATAGAGCTCCTCAAGTAATAAGTGACCACCCTTAGAAGGCAAAACATGGTGCACCTCTATCCGTAGCATGCGTCGATAAATTTGTGTTGCAGTACGTATGAGATGCGTTGCCACGATAAAGGGGGGCGCTGTTCGGCCAATTTGTTTTCTGACAACTGGACTCCTTAACCCATCGTGAAACTGAACTACATATCTCACCCAAATTGGTGGGACGCAGTTTTTGAGGCGTTAACCCAAACTCCTTATAACCCAATATCGTAAGATAAGTGTTTTGCGTATCTGTTCCGGGATAAAACGTACCTGGTGGTTTGTCTTGGATTGTAGTCCATCGGGTCGTACTTCAGCTTTTCTCAAAAAGGAGGTTCGTGGGGTGACCTCAATATCTTACTAACTAGTAGTGTGGAGCTCATCGCGCGAGGACCTCAAGAAAGAGTATTGTGACCATTGTGCTACCTCTTCTAGTTTAGCATGCCTTTAGCATGACTCATGAGGGGAGGTCTTCCGCTCACCCGACGACCAGTCTCTGCCAAAACGCGCAAACGTGCTACCTACGACACGATGAAAGCAAACTCCGTGGCCTACTTAAGAGGAGGGGGGGCGGGTGCACTTCATAATCATGCACGGCCGTAGTCGTATGACCATAGACCCTCGCATCCCTGCAATGCCGGGACGGAGCACGTTGTGGGTTTTCACGAACCAGACAGAGGTGGGGGCATGTCAACCAGACCCCCCATTATGGACCCATTAAAATACTTACACCCCTCATGTATATACCCCCCGATTTGTTCAAGCCATATTTGGTTCTGGCTACTATTTCCCCCTGTATATACTAACAGGTACATAAGGCGAGTAATACGGTAGAGCGCAAAGTGTGTTCGGGAGGTCCCGGGGAGTGTGTCGTAAGGTCCGAAATTATTTGGCAAACAAAAATAACCCTATCGAAGCACATGTGTGCCAAAGTTTACATCGGGATCTAGGTAATAGTCGACTTCGTGAGGACACCCTGATTTTTGTTGGAGCGGGCCCTCCTCGATAGCCCTTGCACGGGGTGAATCAGCATAAATGAAACGTCGACGACCTTACTCTGCCTGTCCGGCCCCTACCATGCATGACCACACACAGAACGGACAGTACAGCGTGGCCAACTTTTGCATATCGAATGCCATGGTCCAAGCGCCCTTCGTTCTTCTCGTCGCTTTCTTCTGCTCTACGCCCGTCTACTGGATCACGGACATGCACGACGACCCGGCCAGGTGGGGGCAGCGCACAAAAAACGACGGTTTCATTTGAGCGACGGTTTTCAATGTTGGGCGGTCACGTATTTAGGTATACCGGGGGTTAAGTCGTAAATAGTATACGAACTATACTTATGAACCCTTGTGGAAGTTGAGAGAGCAAATTGCGCCGGACAAAACTGCCGACTACGCCATCGGCCACACGAAGCAAACAGCCCGGACTCCCGCGCTCGTGGGGAGTAATGAAGCATGCTACGATAGAGGTGCGCCATGTTTGTTTCTGGGGCTGCCCACTCGAAGAGCTCTATTGCTCACCCCAAAAATGATGTTGGAGGAATCTCAAAGTGATACCCGACGAACAACCCCATGGTCTGAGCACCAATTGAAAATATATTACAACATAAGGTAAGTAGACTCTTCATTTCAGAAAACGTTTCAGCCAAAAAAAGGTATACCTACCTCTATCGTAGATGGGTGTGTTTTGAAACTGCTCCGGGAGGCGTTTTTCTGCGCGCACTCAGCCATTCTGATACAATTGTGGACTACTACTGTTGACGCAGAACTTGTACGTAGGTGCTACAAATGTTGAAATTGCATGAAAAACTGACTGAACCGTCTCCTTCTATGACATTTTCCAAACTTGTGCTTGTTTCGCAAATCCCTCGCCCCCCGCCTCCCCTACACACGTTCCGCCTGCTGCCAAGATTGCCCTCTCTCTTTTCTGACGTTTCCCCAGCCTGTGCGTTTTGCACACCACCGCTCTCCTGACCGGTGTTCCGTCTCGAAAGGGATGAGTGGTCAAATGATTTAAGGCAAGCAGCAAATGAGTACGCCCCCCTCCCCCCCCCACTCCCCCCGTCTTGCCGTTATGTTCCGATGCACGCGCCCCGCATGGCCGCAACGAGAACAGGTTCTTTCAGTTCGTCATGGTGATGTTCCTCATGCTGTTCGTCGTCGAGAGTCTGGCGCAGGTCATCGGTGTCTTGGTGAAGGTAATTATTTACCGCGCCGGCTAGCTCAGCAGCCCCCTTCCTTGCCCGTCGTCTTTTCCGGGCGCGCGCTAGGCTTGCGGTTGTGTAGCTAGACTACATGCGTTTGTTTTACGTTGTTGTTAGGGTGGAGAGCTCCTCAAGCTGAGGAATTTCACATGCCGACGCTTCGTTTCGGCGTTCCGAGTGAATTTATCGAGCGAGAGCACACTACTTGTGCAACATTTTCTGGATGAAAACCATGTGCTGGAGCTAGGCTGCCCCTCACCTAGAGCAAACGGTAGTTCAACTGTGCGTATCCCACGACTACCGGTATTTAGCTTTCAGCTTTCCGCAGTTATTTATTTCGAATCTTCTCGCGCGGACATCCCCTACACGGCGCATATTTAACCCCTCCCGTATCCCCCCCCCATTTTTTGCGGCTGCTTTTGTTTTGTTCCGGTCCCGCCATGGCCCTTCTTGCACCTATGTTATATATATATATATACTTCGTATATATCTTCTGCTGTACCAGAATTTCGTACTGGCAATCGCTGTGTTCGCATCTTCTCTGTCCATGTTCTTCATCTTCAATGGGTGAGCGCGGCGATAGATGCCACTGACTGATGAAACTGACTGATGAAACTAACTAATGAAACTGATTGATGAAACTGACTGATGAAACTGACTAATGAAACTGATTGATGAAACTGACTGATGCCACGCACGGTAGGGGGGGGGGTCGTTTTTAGTCCAATATTTCCAGCGGATGAGAAGCCACTCGGTCGATTTGAGTGACTGCCGTGAATTTCTGGGCAGTCTTGAATTGAGGCCTTCTTAAGGTTTTTGTAATCGCGGCATGCACCGACATGAGGGATTATTTGCTACTGCTGTTGCGACCACGAAAAATGTTTTCGCTAAAATGTGGAGTGAGATTCGCTTTCTCTTGTCGTTGGCTTGTTTCTATTTGTGTCTTCCTTCTCCTCCTCCTCCTCTTCCTCCTCCTCCTCCTCCCTCTCCTCCTCCTCCTCCTGCTAAAGCAGTGCCGGGTATATCAAGTAACAGCCGATTTTCCTAATTGAGAATTGCCTTTCCGATGAGAATGAAAATCGGAAATATTGGTTTTTGAGTTGTACGAGATGTACTTCCTTTAAAGTCATATTTTTAGGGTAAACTATTGTCAGTTGTGACACCCGTCGATGAGAAAAAAAAAACGAAATCGTCATCGGCAATCTCAAGGTATCGAGGATCCCAGAAAAGCTGTATTTATGGGCGAGGGACCTCGCTCATAAATGCAAATTCCCTTAAATCGTTGATTTATCGAGCCTGTCAAGGCCCATTTCAATTTGTTTTTCGTGGATCGATACCTACCATCGAGGAACATATTTTCTAGGCCAAATTTTGATCGTGAGCGAAATACAACTCTTAAACAATAGCAAAGTATTAAAATCGATGTTTATTCTCATCGGAAAGGCAATTAATTCTCAATTAGGAAAATCGGCTGTTAATTAGAGATACATCCTAACCTGTTTCCATCACACAAAAAAATGACAAAAAGGACGCCGGAGAGAGTTTTGGAACTCCACAGTTTTGCTCTTGTTGGAGATTCACCCCCAACCCACTCTGAGCTTAGGTAACCGTCAGCTCAGCAGTGTTATACAGCTCAGTGGGGTATATAGGATGCATATATAGTACTGGTAACCTCATACGCCCCCCACCACCGTGCGTGTACTACCGCGCTCAATACTGAGCCGTGCCACGGTAAGAGTTACAGTTGTCGCGTGCTACGCTAGAGGTATACCGTTTTTTGGCTGATTTGTTTTTCGGAAAGACGGTGCTCCTTAGGGCCCGTTTTAACGAATATAAAATAAATTCAATTTGGAAAAAATAAAATTCAAATTCGCTTTTCATTGGTCAACACACGCACCCGCACCAAATATTATACTTATTTTACAGTCGTTAATATGGGCCCTTAGCCCAAACTTCGTCGGGATTTCATAACTGTGTTGCGCCATTTTTCGCTTTATACTTAACCCCTTAAGAACTGGTCGCCTGTTTTTGGGGACAAACTACTTGGAATTAGTGTGGAATAAGTTTTTCGCTTTATACTTAATCAAGACCACGGCGTTGTTCATCAGGTAGCATTTTTTTGTTTCCCCTTCAAAATCTGTTTTCACTTAGTATTAGTATAGAACCCGCCTCGAGTGTGAGGAGCCTCAGAAAATGTACTAACTGGATGCAGGTGCACCTCTATCGTATGTACCATGCGTCTATTGCACAAACTATTACTTACTATTCGTATACTCCCCTCAAACCATATGTTCGTCCAATGTGTAACATTGCATATTGTTATTTGCAAGCCCGTTTGGTTGGATGTCGGGCTGGGCTTTACGATAGTTATCGGAGTCGGTTGTTGCGTGGGGTTTGGAGCTCGTCACGGCAGGCGCCAGGCAAAATGTGGGTCATCCATACGTTGCCGTACCACGCGTCTGCTAACCGTGTTCGTTCGTTGTCACCCCCGTGCCAGTCAGCATGGTCTGCACCTGCACTCAAACACGGACGTATCATATATTCGGAACACCAACATTGTCGACGTTGTGACTTACCACAAAAGTTACTCCCCTCTGTACCTACTTCCATTTTACTACAGTATAACCCGTTAACTCACTCTACTATCGCTTGGAACGGCGCCTCGCCCGTGTTCCCCTTCATCGTCTCTCTCTCTCTCTCCCTCTCTTTTGGTCTCTCTCCTTTTCGCTCTATCTGCCTCTCTCTATGCAAAACTCTCTGCGCTTCCTCCCCTCTTATGTCTCTCTCTATCTCCTCCTCTCTCTATCTTTGCATACGTGTGTTGTCTATCTCTCTTTGCCTGCTTTTCAGGTTTTTTATCAGCCCCGATAATATGCCGGTTTTCTGGACATGGCTCTATTGGATTTCGCCTTTAAGGTACGACATACCCGTCGATAAAGCCTTCCACTACGTACGTATATGCAGTCTGGAACAAGCCCAGTGATCATGCCGAAACATGCCTCCTGACGAAAAACGCAAAAACCCGCCCCCCCCATGCCGCCTCACAAGCGGTTCTTGGTAGGATGCACAGCTCACCCTTCATGCGACTCGCCCAACACCTCACGGTGCTTCGCGCCTGGTGCTAGCATTCTCTACCTGGTCGGTGAAAACCCGTCATGCTCCGTCCCGGCATTTTAGGGATGCGAGGGTCTACGGTCATAGGATAACGGCCATGCATGAAAATGAAGTAGTCACAAGCGGTTTTTAGTAGGATGCAGCCCACCCTTTATAGCGACTCGCCGGACACCTCACGACGCTTTGCGATTGGTGCTCAAGCAACTATTTTCCGCCTGGTGGGTGAAAGCCCGGCGTGTTCCGTCCCGGCAGTGTAGGTGTGCGAGGGTCTATGGTCATACAACTACGGCCGTGCACGACATGCGGCTAATGAGTACACCCCCGTCCGTCCGTTCGTCCGTCCGTCCGTCCGTCCGTCAATCCGTCCCCTACACGCCTGTTTCTGTTTCGGGGTCAGATACGCGTGGCAAGCGTTAGCGAAGATTACGTTCGACGGACTTACCTACGGCGAGATGGACACTTGCACCATCTGCTACGGGGAGACGGGAGACCAGGCGAGTCGTCTTTCTTTTCGTCCGGGCGCCTGACGACCCTTGTGTTTCGTTTGGTGATTCCCGGGCGCACGCACGCACGCACGGCTTTGTGTCGTTTCTCCGTGTACTCAAAAGCCTGACGGCCATCGAGTTCGGTTTGGTGATTACCGGGCGCACGCACGCGCGGCTTTGTGTCGCTTCTCCGTGTACTCAAAATATCATGATGGATCGATCATAACATCTGGCTATTCTACTACGTACTACTGCTGTCTATAGGTCGATGGTAAGCAGTAGGGGGTGGAGTGCTCTATTTTCAAATATTCTCTCGCCCAAAAACTCATTTTACTTTGGAGGGAAAACTCCATACCTTGCCCGAATACTGATATTTTGATGCAAATAGAAAGTTTTACGCGACGAACAATCATATATACGACCTACGACAGCAAGTATACTACAAGCACTTTGCAACACAAGAAAGGGGGTCCGAATAGGTTGAATTAAATAAAGAGCCCGATCATTAAAAAAAACGTTTTTTTGCCAAAAAGTGCCATCATATAATACCTCTATCGTAGTACGCATCCAACGCGATATCGTAGAAGAAATCCCGACGGGTTTGGGCCCAGGACACCCGTCGTTCAGAAAGCGTTTCAGCCAAAAAAAACGGTATACCTTGGTATACCTTGGTATACCTCTTATCGTAGCACGCGCCTACTGCTGTAATCTCGCCCGAAACATGATGAAGTCGAATAAGGTTTTGTGGGCGCAACCAGACCAACATGTGTATGCACTTTATCTAGTCCGACAGTAGAACGAAAATAAAAACAGCACTGTGGTGGTGGTGGTGAAAGTGCCTTATATGATCAGGTAGTTTGTCCCTGGAGGGGCCCAAACGCTGTCGGTAAAAATTGACCCAAAACCGTGGAACTCCTATGGTGGCATGATTTCTCTAGTGGCTCAGATTACGGTGGGCCATAGTAAATACGACCAAATACGGTCAGATACAGCATGTAAATGTTTAGGTTTTTGCTTGTACCGTAGGTGCTATTTAATATGGTCCACCGTAAATAGCACTTTTCCTAGTAGAGAGAGACACATAGGCTGCGAGTAGAGGTGCACCATGGTTTTTCTTCCTGAAGGCTGCTCGCTTGAAGAGCTCCACGCTGATACTTTCACGGGGGACCATAGTTAACAGAACCAAATATTGTTCGTAAACATGAGTACGTGTATAGGGTTTTGTGGGTACCGTACGTAGGTCCTATTTACTAGGTATGGTTCTCCGTAATAAGTAAAAAACAGATTTTGGAGGAAAACTAAACAAAATCCATGGCCTAAGTACCACTCTGACCGGGAACGTAAGGAACGCTTTTTATATTAAAAATCAGTCCAAATGTTCCTTATATTTCGGGTCAAGAGTGATATACTGTGCAACAAAACATATGCAACACAATAATGAAATTCCGACGGTTTTCAGTCAAGGAGCCCCCTTATTCAGAAAATGTTTTCAACCAAAAAAAGGTATACCTTGATCGTAGCAGCATTATTATGTGTGTCCAGAGCTTGGTGCGATACTCAGCCGGCGGGTGGGTTCCCCCGCCGACAAGGCGAGCAAGTGCCTGCCTGCGCATCGATTTCGTCACATCGCAAACAAAATCCCAGTGACGAATACCAATATTAGCTCTCGGAACCAAGGGTTTTAATTGTTGAGTCGAAAAAAGCAACATCCAAAAGGTGAACTGGAACACGCAACTGCCTGTCCATGTGCTATACATGCTGTTCTAGGGGTAGTGGTGAGAGCTTCTAGCCACGATTATCAGAAACGTCTCCGACTTGGCGCATCTTCGACAGAACACGGCTGATACCCCACGCCCACCACCTCCCATGCCCACCACCTCCTCGTTGCATGTTGCATTTTCCGATAATTTTCCCAGGCGATCAGGTTTTCGGAGTTAGGTAGTGTTTACAGTTTAGATAGGACGCATACTACGATAGAGGTAGCATTTTTCGCTTTCGGAGGCTAATACTTATGACCCACGGGATATTGGGATTACTGCAGTACCCAGTACCCAATATCGTGAATCTCGTCGTTGTCTACTCCCACATATTTACAACTACACCGCCGATTGGCCGAGGCGACCAACACATCTTTGTTTTCCCAAAACAAAACAGTTTTTGGGGGAGACATGAACAGTTCCTGCAGTTAGGACCCTCAGGAAAAACAGGTGCTATCTCCAACGTAGCGCACGCCAGACCGAGCAATGCCACACCTTGTAGGGGTGGTGCCTTATTGTCTGAGCTCCTCACATGAGGAGCTCAATATATCATACACCCGAAACAGGACTTCGAAAACGTTTGTTCGGGCAACACCGGACCAAGATGTTTATGCGCTGTATGCGCTAGTCCGGTAAACTGATGCTCAGTATGAAAAAAGTATAGGAAGCATAGGCGCGTGTTACGGTAGATAGAGGTGCACCAACAGCTTGATGGAGCTCTATACTATTATCAAGTAAACAAACATGATTTGGAAGGAAAACGAAAGTGATGTTAAGAGTACTCGATGCACAAATCCCATGGCCAAAGTATACAACGACACATACTGCAACACAAGAATGAAATTCCGACGATATGGGGTTTAGGAACCTTGGACGCGTGCTACGGTAGAGGTAGCACTTTTTGGATGAATCGTTTTCTGAACGATCGGGCTCCTTAACCCAAATTCGTCGGACTTTTCATTTTTGTGACGAATAATGTTTCAAAGTATACTTCGGTCATGAGATTCCTCATCCGGCAGCACTTTTATTTTCCTCCAAAATCATTGTTTCGGTGAGGTATGACGCCCCTTAAGTGAGGAGCCCAGAAAAAACATGGTGCACTTCTATCGTAGCATGTGTCCTTTTTATAAGTCATCCAGAACGTATTCTTGAGCCAAAAATGTGCTACCTCTATCGACGCACTCGTCCGTACTCAAGCAGCTCAACCGGCCATAAGGTATTGCCTTTCAAGGCTAACAAAGTGTAAACCTAATACTCGTACGTTAGGGTGGGTCGGAAATAACATGCAGCAAGCTGAGTTAAGGTCTATACGGCAAGCTGGGAAAATACAGTCTGTAGAGAGCAACCCCAACGATTTCACGAGTATGAAGAATGAGGCGCTCCGCCTACGATCGCGAGTGTAGGTGGGGTCTGTATTACACTTGTCGAACGGTATTTGGACCTCTCGTTGACATCCCTACCAAGCTCTCCGGTCAGGTTAAGCTGCATTAATAGCCGACCCGTTGACGGAAGCTATGGCTGTAGGCTCTACTCTGTCTTAGCGTTCACTAGAGAATGTTCTTCGACCCAGAGGGCATGCCTGTGCGGATCACCACCGGAAGAGTGCTACAATAGAGGAAACCCTTTTGGGCTGAACGCTTTTATGAATGGGCGGGCCGACGAATCCTACGGTAGAGGTGCACTATCATGTTTCTGCCTTATAAGGGTGGTCACTTGAGGCGCTCTATACCTCAACCGATTTTTTTTTCTGGACGAAAAAAAAAGTGCTACCCGATGCACAGTTCCGTAGCTTTAAGTGTAAAACGGAAAACAGTGCGACACAAAATGAATTCCGACGATTTTTGGGTTAATAAGGAGCCTTTAATAGGTCATTCCGAAAAAAGATCAGACAAAATGTGCTACCATACCTCTTTCGTAGCACACGTCGGCCCCTTAATCCGAAAACGCCGGAGTGTCACCATGTGTTTTATGTAACAGACGCATGACTGACGCATGCTACGATAGAGGTGCGCCATGTTTTTTCTGAGCTCCTCACTTAAGGAGCGTTATACCTCACCGAAAAAATGATTTTGGAGGCAAATAAAAGTGCTGCCGGATGCGAAATCTCATGACCGAAGTATACTCTGCAACATTATTCGTCACAAAGGTGAACGTGCGACGAATTTGGGTTAAGGAGACCGATCGTTAAGAAAACGATTCAGCCAAAAAGTGCTACCTCTACCGTAGCATGCGTCTGCTACGATAGAGGTGCACCATGCTTTTGCCTTGGAAGGGTGGTTACTTGAAGAGCTCTCTACACCTCGCCCCAAACTTCATTAAGGGAGGAAAGTAAAAGTGCTATAATATGATATCCGATTGAAAAATCCCATGGCCGAAGCAAACGAAAGGAACAATATTGCAACAAAATAATGACAATAATGACAATAATGATCAAAATGATCAAAATGATCAAAATGATCAAAGTCCGACGATTTCGGGTTGAGGAGCATTATTATCATCCAGAAATCATTTCACCCAAAAAGTTGCTATCTCTATCGTAGCACGCGTCAAATTATGAGTTTTTTTTTTTTGTGTACCTAGGCCATGGCATTTTTCATCGGTTTGGCACGTTTCAATTTCCTCCAGAATGAGGTTTTGGGTCAGACATAGTGCCACTCCAGTGACCACCCTTTTGAAGAAACGGGGTGGGCCTCTACCGTAGCATGCCTTACCGTCTGAACAGCTCGTCGATAGTAGTCCCACTTTCTCCGCCGTATACCCGCCCGCCGCTGACGCACCCCTCAGCTCCCTCCCCATGCCCTGCCCCCCCCCCCATCCACTCGTACGCACACGCGACCGACTTGCTGCCAGGTGCTCGAGTCTCTCAGCAGCGGAGGAGCCGACCTCAACAGCGTGGACATCGCGGTATGGTGCACGGTATTAGTGGGGCTGGCCCTGGCTTGGAGAGTCCTCCACTTCGTGGCTCTGGCTCGTTCCGTCGCTTGATACCGCCAAAGAAAGGGCCTTGACTTGAACGGTCGTTCCACATGAGGGGGGACGAAAGGGCGCCAGTCCTTGAACGGTCGTTCCGCGTGAGGGAGGGGGCGAAAGGATCCCAGTTCTTTGATCGGTCGTTCCGCGTGAGGGAGGGGCGAGAGGATCCTAGCCCTTGAACGGTCGTTCCGCGTAAGGGAGGGGGCGAAAGGGTCCCAGTCCTTTAACGGCCGTTCCGCGCGAGGGAGGGACGAAAGGATCTCATTAGTCCTTGAACGGTCGTTCCACGTGAGGGAGGGGAAAGCCTCGCAGTCATTAAACGGTCGTTTCGCGTGGGTGAAATTTATTTTAGTTTCTCGTGTGGTACGAATGGAATTTTTAACTTTTTGGCCACACACTATTATCATTTTTTGCTGACGGGGCAAGTCCCTTACCTTTTTTGGAATTGCTCAATATTTTTGCTGGAAACTCATTTGTGTGTGTGTGTTTTTTTTTTTCATTAGTTCTCGACGTATATATACCTTAGGCTGTTGCGTTTGTTCTAATCACAGGTTTCATTTTTTTCCGTTCTTGTTGAAGGTCAGGGTCGGGTGTACGTAAGAGACTCCTGAAGGGAGGCGTCTCAAAACAAAATCTACGTAGATTAGCACTCCTACCGTGCCATGCATCGCTCTTTTTGAAGCGCCAACCATGGAGGCGTCTTTTGTTTTGTTGGTCATGGGAAAAAAAACAAACTTTGAATCGCGGGCTTCTTTGTTTCTAAATACGTTTTGGTTGGTACGGGTTTGACAATTCCCCAATGGCGAATTCTCGCCCCAATGTGCAGGACCTGTTCGGCGCAAACCTATGTGCAGGACGCGGGTCTTGTTGACCGAGTGGCATTTCCGACGCCTGGAGGCTTAAGGAAAAACGCCTCCCAAACACGCGGTGGAACCGCGTTTCTGCATCCTCTGACCTCTAGCCCTCCTAAGGGTGGGGTCTTAGAGTTTTGGTCTCGCGATGGATTGGTCTGGGCCGACGTGTAAATCTGATATTGACGACACACGTCCCGCACACAAGTGTTGCGTCGATCAGTCCTGCACATAGGGAAAGCTCTAAAAAGTGGCGGGGGTTTCCTCCCCACCGAGAGGCGTTATTCGCAGGCGTTATGCGATAGGGGTACGAGTAGAGAACTTTCTGGCGAACGTATTTCCGACTGACTATTAGTATGCGCCTCAACTGACGGAACCCCCCAATATGGCATGGCTTACCGCTGGAATACCATGAAAGATTATTATATAGATATGTTTGTACCAGGTATACGTTCCTATACGAGGGGATTATTTATCCATCGGGTAAGGTTTTTCATTGTTTTGTTATTTCTATTAAGGTCGTTTTTATTGGGGGGGGAGGGGGTGAGGTATGCCGCGCCTCGAGCGAGGAAGGGCAGCCTCGGGGAAGCTAGGTCTCCACCCCTCTACAGCAGTAGCATTAATAGCATGCACCTCTTACGGTTGCTGAATACCTTTGGGATCCGATGTGTCCGTTACAACATTTGGCCGTCATATATGCCTACAGTACGTACGTACGTATGCCACTGGCTCATGGGAATGGATGGTTGCGTATCGGGTTTTTTTTTTCCCAGCTTCTCGTTGTTTTTGTTTTGCTTGTTTCTTCATTATTATTATTATTACGTTTCGGTTGTCGGGTGGAGGTTTAAGTAGGGATATCTTCCAGTAAGAACGGGGTACGGACCTCTGTGAGGGAGGGATGGAGAGAGACAGAGAGAGAAAGAGATCTTCGAGGGAGGTACACAGCTCTTCGAGTGAGGTTTGGAGCTCTCCAAGTGGGGGACAGAGCTCTTGGAGTGAGGTGTAGGGCTCTCCAAGTAAGGACCCTCACGAACGCTTAGGTACTACCCGTACCAGCTGCCGTTAGCATGCAATCGGGGCTCTGCCGTAGGTCGTAGTGTCCGCGTGCAAGAACTCCGACCGTGCGATCTCGACGCTAAACAACCCGTTCACGTTTGCCGAAACACAGTCTTACATATTTCGTTTTCCCCGCCGGTGTATCTTGTAGTTTATCCCCGTATTCGGTTTGTGGCTGTTTTCGGCATCGGAGTTACTATGAAAGAGGCGTCGGGGGGGTAC
Source organism: Saccharina japonica (assembly GCA_008828725.1). Lineage (NCBI taxonomy): Eukaryota > Phaeophyceae > Laminariales > Laminariaceae > Saccharina > Saccharina japonica. The sequence continues at coordinate 252,737 of MEHQ01001667.1, forward strand.
TAGGAAAGGGGGAGGAGGAGGGCAGGGGTCTCGCCACCGCTACCGTAAGAGCATAAAAGCTTCAGAGGCTGCTGCTGCAATTGATGATGTCCCATGTCCCATGGGCTGTGCACACCGTATACATAGTGGGGAGGTTGGGTGTTGCACTTTGTGAGTTGTATGGGCACCAAATCGAGTAAAGGGTGTTGTATTATGATGTGTGGCTATAAAAACTATTGATTTGGTTGATTCAATTATACGTGTGGAGGGTTGGCGTGTACGTAGATATGTGGACCTGGGCCAACAAAAAGTTAGTGCCAAACAGTTACCTGCTGGAAAACGTTGCCAATATATACAGATATATAATATATCACCGCTGGCTGCGGGGCAACAGACAGAAAGCGTGCGAGCGGAGCAGGACCTCGCGCCAGAAGGGCTGGTGCCTCGGTAGAGGGGGTAACCCCGTTTTCAACTATCACGGCTACGGAACTCGGGCGACGAGTGGGTCTCTTGGAACTCACTCGCAATTGGACCATTCTGCTGTCGCAGATAATCAAACAATAATAATATCTTGGCGGTGCATATCGCGAAATGAAAAAGGCTTGGAACAATGAAGACTGCTGCGAAATGAAGCACGCAGTCGTAGTCACCCGGCTGAGTGTGGCCCTGATCGGATGAAAATTGACGATTTCAAAGCGACATCCCTACCGAAGCACCAATAGTCCCATGTTCGTGCTGTTACAGGGGACCATAGAAAGCAGGACCCATCACGTAGACAAAAACCGCTGTCGTAGCACGCGATCCTCAGCGACTTTCTGGACTAACCATTGTCACAAGAATGTATCGTCCCCCCTCCTCCCCTCGGCATGTGCCTTCATTACAATCTGAACGAATGACGCGTGTGTCGAGGCTCTGTCTCTGTGGAGAGAGATGGCAGAGGTGGCACCGAAGTGTCTGTAAATATCACTTGTGAAGAAGAAGAAGAGTCATAGTTTGAAAAGGCTCTTATTTGGCCATGGTGGAAAGAAGATTGAACTCAGGGAGATCAATGGAAAAGGAAGAAGAGAAGAGAAGAAGAGAAGAGGGAAGAGGAGTAGAGTAGAGTAGAGTGATCGAGGTGGGCGATGCCTGCACCTGATCATCTCGGTACAATGCCCATGCTACGGACAGTTACATTCTACCGTAGTGTGTACCGTTCCCTGCAATGTTCTCTACAACGTTATAGTAACGTTCTAGCAACGTTCTAAGTATCGTTCCTGATGAAGATTATTTGGACATACAATGCGGCGCATTACGAGTAAGACAAACTCGTAATCTATCCGCATATTGCAATCACCCGAATATCTAGACTAAGATGCTCATACACTCGTAGCAGTGCGTACTGACTGCACATCACAATAGATACGTATGGATCTCAACGTCCATATGCTAACACAATCGCGCAAAGGGCTCAGTCAGCGTTCCCACGGCTGATCGACTTTCATCGAATGTTGCCAAGTCGTGGCGTGGCACAATTGCCGACCTTAAGACGCGTGCTACGGTAGAGGTAGCACTTTCTGGCTGAATCGTTTTCTGAACGATCGGGCTCCTTAACCCAAATTCGTCGGACTTTCATTCTTGTGACGAATAATGTTTCAGAGTATACTTCAGTCGTGAGATTTCGCATCCGGCAGCACTTATATTTTCCCCAAAATCATTTTTTCGGTGAGGTATCACGCTCCTTAACCCTGTTAGGACTGCAGTCCCTTTTTGGAGACAAACCACACTAATTATAAGTAATTTGTCCCCAAAACGGGACTCCAGTCCTATAAGGGTTAAGTGAGGAGCTCAGAAAAAACATGGTGCACCTCTATCGTAGCATGCGTCTTAAAACACTCAGAAAAATCGTCCTGTGTGTGGATGCAGCAGCATATATATGCCCACGAGTAAGAAATATTGCCTAAAACAAACAGAAGGCTCCCTATTTGAGGGACGCTACGCACAGTAAAAACAAATGGATCAAGACGAAGAAGTGCTCAGCGACGAGCGCCACACAATAAATATATCCTACTACCCAATCGTCTGTGCTCAAGGTTGTTCAAAGAAGATGTGGTGTCACTCAATGATAATGATCCATGCTACGGTAGAGGTGCACCAAGTGTGTGTTTCTGAGAGTGGTCACTTGAGGAGCTCTATACTGACCAAAACACTTACAGTAGCTGGGAGAGAAATTATAGCGCGACCGGATGAACGATCACATGGCGTACAGTAACTGTGCAGTGAAAAATATTGCAAGACAATCATAAAAATTCCGAAGATTTTGGGTTAAGGTAAGGGGCCCCGTCATTCTGAAACCATTTCAGCCAAAAAACGGTATACCTCTATCGTATATAGCACGCATCACTATTATTTACAAGTAGTGTGTTAAAAAACGGAAAAGTACCCAAGAAGCCATACGCCTTGTAAGGCATACAGTATGTCTACTCATTGGAGCACAACGCGTAACGTTTCCCTCCGAAAAACATGGGAGACATTCTGTTATATGCCGCCATGATTATTCCACACTAGACGCATGCTACGGCAAGCTAGCCTGCCTGCCTGCAGGTGCACATTGTTTGTTTCTGAGAGTGGTCGCTTGAGGAGCTATATACGGACCAAAACACTTACAGTAGCTGGGAGAGAATTTATAGCGCGACCGGATGAACAATCCCATGGCCTACAGTAACTGTGCAGCGAAAAATATTGCAACACAATCATAAAAAATTCCGACAATTTTGGGTTAAGGAGCCTTTCATAGGTCATTCTAAAACGTTTATTAGCCAAAAAACGGTACAGTATGCCTCCACCGTAGCAAGTGTCCGAGATTCTAGAGCTTGCTCGGACAACGCCTCGTCTCTCCTGTCGTCAGTTCCACGTTGTTCAACACAACCAACTGTAAATAGACCCCACCAGCCGAGGTTCGAACGCAAGTGCAACCGCCAGCAGAGATGTGACAGTCTATAGCTGGCCAATAGGCAAAGCTTGTGATGCTGTACAAGGAAAAACCACGGTATTGTGAACACCCATCATGTGGCAACTCAAATGGCACCCACAAAAGGCGGACTCTCCATGTGTATATACGGCCACGACGGAGACAACTAAGCTTTCGCTAGAAAATAGTCCCGACGAATGGTACGCTGAGGGCCTAGTCGCCGTCTTTCAATTTCAGGCCACAATGTCTACTGACCCAAAGACAAAAGGGCTCGGTCATTCCTCGCCCTGAACCCCTATTTTCCTATCCATCTACGCCTCCCAAGTAATACGAATACGTTTTCGTGTAAAACTCGTACCAGATTAACGGCCGCTCAGGGCATTGCCATCAACATTGGGCACTGACATGCCGTGGGATCTGGAGTTGCGCCCTCCCAGGGGGGCTTTGGTACCATTATCCGTATGCCCGAGGTTGTGGCTTCGTCACTCTGCATGGGCGAGACTTGTCCTGTACGGTGTGTGCCATATGTCCAATACTTACTCTGGTGTGGTGGGGTATGATATATATATTATGGTATCGTTATATTATAGAGTGCCTCGTCGGCACCTGTGATGATGCTGGCAAGCATCAGGGACAAACGTGCCTGTTGTCTCTGAGTGCGAATTCCTCCGCATCGTTAAGTAGATACGTATACTTTGTGTTTCCAACTTGCCTACCTGTTCCCACCCCCACACCCACGAGTAGAGTCGCACTATAACAGTAGATGGTCTTCTACATTTCTTTCCCGCCTGTCTACTCAGCCCAACCAACCAAACTGCGCCCTCACCAATTTAGTGGGGCTCTTCCGTATCCCCCCTTTCGATCACGCCTACGATCCAACATCTCTCACAAAATCTCGACATTTCCTTCGTTTAACCTTCCACGCCCACTACTCGAGGACACTCAACAGCCCCCCTGGTCGGTGCGCTGTATAGCAAAGGATTGCTACTTACTCAGCCCAGGGTATTCCTTGTAACACCCCCCCTCCCCCCTCTGAACGGCGAGATCTTTGGGACGTCGGTACCGTATACGGGCGTACGTTGACCTACCCGCCTCGTTTCAATATCTGGGGGACCAGGGAGACGTGTTTTTTAGGGACGCACGCGCAAGCGTTTCTATAAAAGAAACGTTCGAAGCGTTTCTATAAAAGAAACGTTCGTAGTGAGATTTGAACCCGTGTCCTCGACGACATCAAATGTGAGGGAATTACCTGCTGAGCTATAGGGGTAAAAGATCGATCACTTAACCAGCCCAGGGTAATCCTTATAACACTAGGTTATCGTACCCGAAACAAACATATACCCAAATATCAAATTCAGAATCCAAACATAGTAAATAAACAGAAGTCTCAAATACCAAATTCAAACTCTCCATTTCCAAATATCAGAGTTCGAGACTTGCGTCTCAAATTCAAATTCCAGGCATAAAACACCAGGGACCATGCACCAGATTGCAAAACCTCAAATACCAGAAACCAAAATCACATCCCAAATACCGAAATCAGAAACTCAAATGCCCAGATCGAAACCAGATGCCAAATCTAAACTTCAGAATATAAGGCACCAAGCACCGACACCAGATTACAACTATCAAATCCGAACCTCAATTACCCAGAACTAAAATAAAATTCCAATTATTAAAACTCAGAACCTAAAGTATTACCAGGACCGGAATATTACTTGGAATTACACCTCGGTTTCAGCATAAAAATCGTACCATCTGATCACACCAACACATTTAGAGTACCACTCGTATACAGTTGGGTACCGGAATATCACAATGAACAAATAGATCGACTCAAAAGAACAAACTCTAACTCTGTCCCAATCGTATCATGTTCAAGACGATGTTGTTGTGGAGGCGGAAGGTAAATCCTTACACAGGGGTTTCGTCAAGAACTCGGCGTGTTCGTATGCATTTCGATGGTACGCTTGAGGTTTGAAACTTCCCCAGCTCGAACAAACTCTCGAAAGAAATGCTGACGAACATGGTTGTGCTTCAAGTTCGATGCCGTCACCTAGATAATCCCCATCTGAATCGCACCGTTGTTGTCCTCAAAAACCTGAAAGCGCGGATCCCCAAACCATGCTGAGAAAGAAAACGCAACATGTGCCGCAGAAAAGAGGGCCTCCCTGCTGTCGGTTTTCCTGCCACCTCCACACTCAAAGCCCAAGTCTTGCATACCTCGGAGAGAGCATCAAATTCACTTGATGATCTACAAGCAGTAGATATTTCAAGGCAAATATATCCCCGATCTTGGATGGTCTAGTCCATCATGGCTTGCCGGGTGGGATCCGAATAGTCTGCACGATCTGGGACATTGTTTCCTCGGTTGGATATGTACTATGCAGATCCCGCGCGAACCTCTCACACCGGCAGGTGGTGAGCTAGAGGATCTAGATCATGATCTATCTGTAGATACTCTAGGTCATGGCCTATTTGTAGATAATCTGGATCATGATAAGTAGATGGTCTATTAGTAGATCATGATATATATGTAGATGGTCGATATCACGATATAGCTGTAGAAGGTCTAGATACTGATCTAGATGTAGATGATCTAGATCACGATCGGTCTGTAGATTATCTAGATCATGATATATCTGTAGATTATCTAGACCATGATCTGCCCGAGGTATGCAAGTCTTCCCCCCCCCCAGGATTTTTCAAAAACCCCTCTAGCGACAACCCACATTCCATCAAGAAATGACAGGTAGGATTGTAACTGCTGTGCGCATTAATCACGATTTAACCCGGCGGAGACCAATCGAATTCGAGGAAACGAGAGGAGGGCAATGCACCCCCAGCCACGCATCCGGGAGCCCCCGCTTATCCCGGAGGCTCAATCAAATCATGGACCGATTTCAAAACAAAAACTGACCACTCGTACCGGTCCACGTACGTCCTGAGGCGACAGCCTTCTACCTCACTGTCCAAAACTACTATTCTAAGACAGCTTGTTGTGTGTTGCTACAGTAAGACGTCCGTGAAACCAAGCAATATACGCGAGACAACAATGTCATTATCTGTCCCTCGCGTTTATCCGAGATGCCACGTTGACGCCTGCTACGGTATGCTACGGCGGTAGCCTGCATGCAGGTGCGCCATGCTTTTTCTGAGGGCGGTGCCACTTGAGGAGCTCTACGTACACCTCAACGACGCGTGCTACGGTAATAGAGGTAGCACTTTTTGTCTGGAATATTTTCTGAACGATCGGGCTCCTTAACCCAAATTCGTCGGACTTTCATCCTTGTGACGAAATATGTTTCAGAATTTACTTCGGTCATGCGATTTCTCATCCGACAGCACTTCGATTTTCCTCTAAAATCCATTTTTTCGGTGAGGTATGACGCTCCTCAAGTGAGGAGCTCAGAAAAAACATGGTGCACCTCTATCGTAGCATGCGTCTCACCTGAAGCTTGTTTTTGAAGTGAAGTGTAAGTGCTATATACTATATACCCGATGATGAACAATCCCATCGCCTACTGTAAAAGCATACAACGAAACATATTGCAGCACGAAAGAAACTGAAATTCCGACGATTTCGGATTAAGGAGGCTTTAATAGATCATCCGAGGAAAACGTTTCAGCCAAAAAAAGGTATACCTCTATCTCTAAAGTAGCACGCGTCCGTTCAGCTCTTGGCGAACTGCACTATTGCACTACGATACAAGCAAAGGGCAACCCGACCGGATGGTGTTTGTGGTTGTCCTCGCATCGAAACCACCCCGACCTTTACCCCAGATGCCTCAAGATACTGATTAGTTTCTGATCCGACCGGCAAGATGCGAGTTGCCGTCGCCACAGGCCGCCAAAAATAAGGTATAAGGTACAGTGAGTACCCCTGTCGGTGTGGTACAGGCCGAGAACACCCCTCTCAACTAACGACCTCTCCTATCCACAACAGTGGGAAATACATAACTTTCTTGTAGGCCGGTCCAGCTAACTTGGCCTCTCTTCAAGTAACTGTGCTGTTATCTTGCGGCGTCGTCGCTGAAGTAGGCATACCCACCGTACAAGCAACAAAAAAACGGAAAGACCCTTCCGCCCGCGAATCTTATAGAGCAGAACAGAAAAAAACAAAAAAAATGGCCAGCAAACATACCCGAAGCAGCAAAGGAAACAGTAGTCCCGAGAACACACTGGACCCAGACCCAGAATAAAATGCAATATACCAGGTACCAGGTATATACCAAATAGCGATACACCTTTTAATTAAAAAAAAAAACACCAGCTTTGAGAGATCGAGCATTTCGTCGAAACTCATCTATGCAAGCTGTGTGAGATGATGCGTCAATTCGGAGTGCTACAGTACACTAAATGTAGCAAAACACCCCTACGACGAAGCCAGAATGTGGTTACCGTCGGGTTTCCGCGAGTCAGACCCACCTCACACGTTGAGGCAGACGCGTGCGTGCCTTATAGGGGCAGCGCCTAATTGTTTTTGAAGCCCCTCGCTCGATGGGCTCCATACCTCACCCAGAACTAATTTTTGAGCGAAAGTGTTGGGAGGCATGCTGCAATAGGGGTGCAGACCCATGCTTTTTCTGAGCCCCCCACTTGCGGAGCTTCACACCTCAGTAAAAACGACAACAAAAAATGGAGGAAACTAAGCGCGCTACCCGATGAAACAGTCAATCTCGCGATCGAAGTATCCTCTGAAAAATATTGCAACACAGAGTTTGGGTTAAGGAGCCCGATCGTTCACAAAACGAATCAGTCAAAAAGTGCTACGCGTACCTCTATCCTAGCACCCGTCTTTGGGTTATAACCCGACGAACAATGGCAGGGCCTATATAGGCGTACAACGAAAAATAGTGCAAAACAAATTATATGGGATGTCTATCACACCGGGTGGTGTGGTGTACCTCGGCTGGGAACCTCCGTAAAAATCAGAAAATATTCGGCCAGAAAGTGCTTCGTACAACTATCGTACGAAGGCACGACGCGTCGGCGTACAAAAACGAAATGAACAAACTCTAAAACATATATACTTAAGACATATATGGTCTAAGATTGTATTAATACTAAAAAAATGGTCTTACTCTCGTTCCGAGCGTTTTATTTTTTCCCCTCAGAGCAAAGGATCAGTGGGAAAAGGGGCAAAACCGTATCTCCTCATCGTATTACCCCTTGGAGATATGCCGCATAGGGGTGGTGGCTTATTTCCTGAGCTCCTCGCATGAGGAGCCCCATACATCTCACCCGAAACATGAACTTCGCATAATTTTTTTCGCGCATCCTGACCAACATTTGCATGCGCTATGTACGTCGTACAACCAATACACTACGACTTAGTAGTAAAAGTGTCATACTTTCGTAACCGGTAGTTCCTCACTTAAGGAGCTCTACCGCTCAGAAAATACTGCCTCAGAAGGCAAACAATAGCTACAACCCCTACCCCCTACTATGCCGGAATGCCCTAAATCGGGTTTCCATCGACTAGGAAAACACCCCTTGTACGATACACCCAAATGTATCGGGTGTAGGGGTGTGGTTTTCGAAAAGCTTACGCGCAGGCCGCACGGCCACCAACATGACACTACACGGCGGTGGTGCAACAGAAGTGACATCCACCCAAAAAAAGTAACCGACACATATGTTGTCGCCGCTGTCGCCGCTGGCCCAGCGGCTTCTCTTCGGGGGTGATGGCTCGTGCTTTTGTTTACGAAATAACAAATCGCTAATTGTGCAGAGAGCGCTTCAGTGCTATAGCTGCTCCCAATCGCTTTGACGCCGGCCCCAAAAGCTCAAGGACTTTCAGCCGGTGGTGAGCCGGCCGACATGCATGTCGGATTAGGTTCTAGTCGACTTCGTACGACTTTTCCGGGCATCCATCGTTTCGGGGATCGCCCATCGAGCTGTCCGACCATGGCTGCGGCGAACAGGAGGTGGCATCTACGGGTAGACGCTTCAACGCCATTCCTCACCCTGCCTGGTCTTCTGAATCCTCTCGGGCGTTTGGAGAGGAAAATAGTCGACAAATATTGACGATTGACGCAGTAGTAACGGCCACTGCGTGATTGGGGTATGATACAAATCCGCGTCCGGGTTTACAATGCAAGGAGGCGTACGGCACCGGCGCAACGTCATCCCACCCGTGCTTCCGGGTCCTAACGCCGCTCGTAGACGGCTGACACCACCATATGCTGTCATTGGTTTGGCCGCTATCTCGGGGTCCCCAAGGGGCTAAGCTGATGCCATCTGCGGAGGTTAGTGCGTCAGCCATGCATGGCATCAACCCGAAAACAGGCCGCGCATTCCCTGAATGAGCCAAATCACCGCCTGAACAGCCGCACCGCGGAATATCGTTCTCCTAGCTATGTGATCTATAGTTTTCGGGTGGGGGTACAGCCGATGCCTCCCTTGGGCAGATTTGGCCGCGAGCTCGGCGTCGGCCACGCTACACTCCTGAAGCGGGTCGGGGCCTGCGCCTGAGGAGGTTACTGACGGTGCCCAGGTGAAGGCGTCGCGGTTCGAGTTCGAACAGCCGAACTTAAATTCGTCGGCCGTGAATGCTCGCACTTTGATGCTCGCCTGCGGGAAATAGTCCATGGTGTCGTATGGCTGGAGCATCGCGTTGTCCAGCATTGCCATGCACCAGTAGTACAGAAGCAGCCCGCGGTTGCGCACGCTCGTTCCCACGTTGGCCCGCATGTGATCCCACACGCTAGCGGCAAATTCTTCCTTGCCTTTCTTGATCTGAGGAAGGTCGCCGGAGCTGACGCAACAACGAACATGAGCAAGGACGCGAAACATTTACGCACAGGAGGAACCAAATGTAAGGCTCTAAGGTCGTGGAAATCGACCGCCGGACGATGGCTTGCGACAAAAAAAAAACTCCAGCCGCGACCGTGGAAACAGTACGCTGGTAGTGAAACCTGTTATGGCTCAGACAGGCATCAGATTCAGGGGGAAAAATAATCACTCCGGGGGTACCAAACTCTGGGACAGGCTACTTTGAGGTGGAAATGATTGCTGAGTTGGCCTCCACGAGCGTACACACGCACCTGCCAAACAAGAACCGCATTTCTTCATTGGGTGTTGCCTTGAGCGGTCTCCACACCGTCCAGCGGTGCAAGCAGCACGAACATATTTCGGCCGTGTGCCCGGCGTTCAATGTGTCGTCCCTCCGGGCAATCTTCCCGCCGAGCCCCCCCGTGATTTTCATCGCCCACGCGATAGCCATCGCTACCGCCAGGAGGCGCCTTCTTTGAGCAGATTTTCCCGCCCACGCCTGGTGCGCGGCTATCGTGCACATGTAAGCCGACAACGTCATGCGCTCGGTCTCTTCGCTTCCACTCGCGGCCTCCGTCAGAACTCTGCTCAACTTCTTGGTGGTGTCGAGCGTGGCGGTGACCACAGCCACCGCGAGGGCTGTCGCCTTGTTTTCGTGTTTTTTGGAGGCGAAACGCCCGGCGTCCATCTCCTCGCCCCTGTAGTCGGCGATGGTCGCGTGGGCGTTGGCAACCACGTACTGCTGCGTACGGCCGAGCACGAGCGGGGCTCCGTCCACCGTCTCCTTAGACCGCACCGTGGTCGTAACCGCGGCAACGTTGTCGTAAAAGTTCCCGACGACGTTCGTTTCCACCGTTCGAATGAGATCGATGTTTTTGCTTTTCGAGTCTTGCCCCGAGCCTGTCTGAGAGGCGTTCCACACGGGGATACCCGTGTTCGTCGCCAAGGCAAGCAAACCCGCAAGGTTCAGCAGCCCGTTCGTCAGATCCCCCCGTACGGTGACGTACACCATTACAGCCGTCACGAACACCCACGTGCCGCACGCGAGGCACCAGAGAGGAGAGAGCCTGCGAAGCACGCCCACGCCGATCCCGTAATCGTCACGAGGGCTAACGACGCCGTTCCGCACGACGGACGGAATGTGGCCGACCTTCCAGCCACTCCTTGTCATCATGGGAAGGGACAGCTTCGTGGCGACAAGGTTGCACATAGCGCTGACGATGGCTGCCGTGGCAACCCCGGGAACCAACATCCAGAACATCTGCAGCAGGGTGACCTCCGAGTCTCCGGTCCTGCCGACGACGGCCGTGTCGACGCATGCTTCGTTGGCATATACCCCAAGGACCATAAATATGAGGCTTGCAACGGCCAGGCTGCCTGCACCGAATATTGCCGTTCGACGCCCGCGCGTGCCGATGGCCATTCCCTCTGGTCGAATGCCGCGAGCGATGGCCGCCAAGATCGTTCCAACCACCGCAGCCGGGCCGACTAGCAGGCGGACTTCGTCCTCGCTGGCGGCACGCCCCCATTCTTGACACGACATCAGGAGGCCCGACTACCGTTTCGCGCCCTGTTTGGTGGTTGCAAAGCAAGGTTTACAGCGGCGGCAGCAGCGAAAGAAATAGGCTTGAGTAAGATCGGATACACAAGCGAACGCGGGAAATATGACATGTTTCGTAAAGCAGGGGCATAAACGCAGGGGCGTGGTCTTTACTTGTCGGCCCAAGCGCGCATGAATGCAGCAAATGTAGCCGGTCCCCCCGGGGGTGTAGCAGCTAGCCCCGAAGACTGCTAAGGTCGATATCGGGGGTTAGAGTCTCCGGAACATTTTTATTGTCAACTGACACTAACTTCTTAGAGCGCCGGTTATAGCGTGGGTAGGCATGAGAATATTTGTTGGATCCATCCTCTTGGGATTTCGGACTGTGATGTATTTTCAGACTGGGTACTCGTTGAGGCCCGTGATGCATGTGACGCCGCCATTGCCGCGCTGCTGCTGCTGTGCCTTGTGTACGTGTGTGTTGCAGACGGCGCTTGAGGCCACGGTAGCTTCCGGCATGCCCGACGCTGTCATAGGCAGCACCACACCACTTCATACGGCCCTTCGTGCCCAACCTACAAGGTCCCTCGTATTTTCTGGCCGACCTCCTGCGGCCTTGCGACGGTGCCAATGACACACGCAGGTACTTACTTCGGCATTCCCGGTGGCAACCCAGTAGTCGCCATACCTGTCACCGCCAGTGCAAGAAAGGCTTTGCAAGCAATTTTTGTTCGGGGTTGTTTTTACCCCACGCCCCGAAAAGGCTACGTACTACAGAACGTCCCGGATTTTACTGTTTGATTGTGTCTTTTGGCCGTGGCCGATGGTCAACACTGTTTTCGTGAGATTAAGAGTGGTGTTGTTTTTGCAGTATGTAAAATGTTGTACAAGGTGTTGATCGCGTTGACGGGCGATGGACCCTGAAGAACAAATGACTTCGGCAACTGTGCGGTCGGTATGCTCGTCCTTTTATCGAGGCCGAGGCGCTTGAGTTTCTGGGGTGCCCGGATGATGACAGCGTACTATCGATGAAATTTCTGAACTTTCTAGAGAAATGGAAGGTTGCACAGATTGTCCGAGTATACTCGATACTCCGAGTATACTCGGAGTATCGAGTATTTTTCGTACTCCGAGTACTGAGAGTATTAGAGTACTGGTGGCCTAAATACTCGGAGTACTTGGAGTATGAGCAGTACTGAAGGCCCAAATACTCCGAGTACTGGGAGTATGAGCAGTACTTATACTCGAGTACAAGCAGTACTCGGAGTAAAAACATCTAAATTACTCGGAGTACTCCGAGTATCGAGAGTATTGGACACCGAAATACTGCGAGTGCACAAAGTACCTGAAGTATTTTTTTCTCGAAAATACTCTAATTATACTCCGAGGTAATGGGAGCATACGTACTTCACACTCCGAGTATACTGCGAGTATCGAGTACATTTCGTACTCCGAGTACTTGAGAGTATGAGAGTATTAGCGGCCTGAATACTCGGAGTACTTGGAGTATGAGCAGTACTGAAGCCCCAAATACTCCGAGTACAAGGAGTACGCGCAGTATCGGACCCCGAAATACTCCGAGTACAAGGAGTATCGAGAGTGTTCATACCCGGAATACTCCGAGTACGAGCAGTATCCGGAGTATCGAATCCCGAAATACTCTGAGTACACGAAGTACCTGAAGTATTTTATCTCCAATACTCGGGACTTCACGCCAAGGTACTCGAACAACCTTTGGAAGGTTGCCCAAATCTCGTCGGCAACTAAGGAGTAAGAAGGCTTTGAGAGGCGAGATAATTGCCGGGGGCGTAGTACGATGGAGCGGGGGGGGGCGGCAGCGAAAAGGATATCTATGCAGCACACGAAGTATAGGGACGAGGGCATTTACCTAAATAGGGTAGGGATGGATGAAATTAATTAGTTATTGACTTCAGCTGTAGCGTGAATTAACTAATGGGTTACTTTTAGGAGACGATATTATGAATAGTACTTTTTTTTCACTTCGTTACTGCTGTATATCATTTTCCCTTTTTCGCTAAATTAATTAAGTATACCCCCCCATACCACGAACAACCTACCTATACGTATTATATATATGTATACATTATTTCTTATTTCCCTCAAAATCTCAGCATCTGTATGTACGTAGTGTGAATAAATAAATCGGACGTTCTCTTGTGAAAAGATTTGTTCGAGCTCTACTCTAGGGGGTTCGAACCGCATCTGCCCATTCCTAGCTTCCTGCGCAGGGAGGGGGCTCATTTCCATGTGTACCGGTATTTGGAAATTAAATAGGCGATCAACATCTACAAGATATACAAAAAAAAAAAAAAAAAAAAAAAAACAGGATCTTGAGCGAATATGTAACGCTACCTGCCCCTTTTTTTGTCATGATAGGGGTATTTACGAACAGAAACTCCTTTTGAGAACGGGGGGAAAATTCGCCATATTTTGTTTTTTAAAATTATTTCCGATTTAGGAAAAAAAAACAAATTTCAACAGAACCATGCCCCGCCTTCTGAAAATGAGTTCCTGTATCTACCCCGATAGCAATGGGCAGGTGCGTTGGGAACCAGGGCTTGGACAGCAGTTCCTTTCAAGAGAACGTCCGAATTTGAGCTCTCGGCGAGTGAAATAGTACCAGGTATGAGGTATCATAGAAAAGGGGTGATGATGTGGAGAAAATGTAACATAATCAGGAGGATCGGGAGGATCGTTTTTCCCCCTTAGCTTTCAGCCGTATACGACGTTATATAATACGTATTATAGGTACTACGTCGATTACAGTCGCATAAATATTGCTAACTGCCGTACAGTACCGGCCCGCTCATAAGAAACCATAAATCGGACTTAGGCTGACTTTCTATTTTTTAGAAAGGGGTGTGTCCCACACTAACTTCACCAGTATAATAGCTGTCGATTTCTTATTTCCCCCCTAATTTTAGGCTGAGTTTCTTGTGGGGCACTTTTTATGAGAGGGCCGGTAGTGTACAGGACACCTAGTAATGAAGAAACAGGAAATATGGTCAAGGTTGGATTTCTTATTTGAAAGAGGGTGCTTTTTACACTACTTTCAAGATAACGACTCTCGAATTTCTTATGTTCCTCTGAATATCAGCCTGGCTTTCTTAATATATACCGGTAGCTTGTTTCTTATTACGTGCCATGCACTGCTGTATACTGCTGTACAGCAGTGCACGTACAGCAGTATTACAGCAATCAATACCTGAGCGACAGACACACTGCCGATCATTCGGAACGCCAGAGAAACCGGCTGGAGGGCGGGCGCGCGCAGACACACACACGAAGTTTTCAGAGGAGCTGGAATAGGCACGTACCGTACCCACATCACAAGCGCGAGGAGACAGTAGTAGCAGCAGGTGGTAAACAGCATGCTCACAAGGTTCAGGCGAGGAGGTAGGACCTTGAAGTCCTCTTAGTCGTCGAGATGACCGTCGCACGGCGAACACTGACTTGACAGCGGTGAATGGCAGCGCAAATTGCAAATTCCTCGCAAACGGCAGAGAGAGCATAATATACCGCAGGCTTACCTTCACGGAGTTGTTTTGTGCACGCTGCAAGCGTGGTGCAGCCGAGGTTAACGGAGAAAACAGTGCTGCACCGTGTTGTGTTCTCGGTTGGAGGTTCCCTCACGACAGCCCGCTGCTTGGTCGAGTCCTCTTGCCGTCTGGTTGTTGTGCCTGCTGAGTACGCGTGCACGCAGCAGCACTCTCTGCGTGCTGCTGTAAAACAGCTGCAGGAACACCGAGAAATTCAAACCAACATGCTGCAAACAATTGTGGAAAACCTATATTGCTCGAAATTCGAAAAATCGGACAGACGCTGAAACGCTCTGAATTTTCCCCGCTGAGTTTTGGGTGCAGCAGTACAGTGCACACCGCCGTGTACCGTAGACCGTGGACCTCCCACATTAGAGCGTACAGCGACAAAGAAAGTTTCGATGCCGTACACCGAACCGCACGCCGAGGTCCACCCGGAATGTGGAACTGCCTACCTGGATGGAAACTACGATACATAAATACATACAGCCAGCCGCAGTGCCAGAGGGACGCGGGACGCGGGACTCGATGTCTTGCTTGTTGTGGAATAATTACGAAACAGAGTAATTGTTCGGACCCCTTGGATTGGAACGCGTTCCGTTCTTCAGAGTGCGCTCCCGTTTCAACAACCACAGCCCACATACAGGACGACACAAGTGCTATATTCCCATTCCTATACATATCCCTATACTCTATATATATACTCTGCTGGTAGTACAGTAGTAGAATCCACGCCAATCAACTCTTTCGGTATGCTGCCTTGAATTGGAACGTGTTTCGTTCTTCAAGAGTGTTCCTGAGAGTCAAAACCTGCAGACAGGAAGATACGAGTAGTACACGACACAGGTTAATAATCTGATAATTAAGAGTTTGAGACTGAGATTTTGGGTGGGAATAAGAATGCGACCTCTTTGTACTGGAAATACTACGTACTGTATGATGATGATAGTAGTGTGGAACACACCCAGTCTTACATAAGAATTCCAGCCTGCTGGAGTCCTACGTGTACAAAGATATTTTTGCTCTCCTGCTTTACTAGGTACGGTTGTATATACTACTACGAGTATACAGCAGCAGTGGACACCCACTGTAGCAAGCTCTATAATATGTACTACAGTATTAATAGGCAGTGTGAAAGCTATACTGACTGGTAGCTATTAAAATAGGCGGGACATGCATGCCGATTTGATCCCCTTCGGGCAAAACAAAAATAATGAGTAATCGTACCTGCGTCTTCTGAAAAGGATGTTTCGTCTTTTTCACCTCTGAGTAGCAACACTACTACTCCAGTATCGTAACGGCATAATAACGGCATAATAACGGCATAATATATATATCATGTGCGTATCCTGATCGAACGCGGCATAATAACTGCATTGCTATTATAGGCCTTGGACCATCTCCCGACCAACGTATAGCTTGTTCGTTATTGTCTGTATCAATAGGGGAGGTGTTGGGACCCATGGATTGTCACCGGAGAGGGCAGCCATTCATTGCTGCTGTGCTCGTTGTGCTCGCATTACGGAAAGGGACTTCTTTAGAATTAATTTTATCTTTCCGGAGCTACGTAGCTCCTGTTTGGTGCCTAAATAAAGTCTTCCGTGGCCGCGTGGTACGCTACGGACGGTCGAACTAGAGGCCCAGGTAGGTTCGACTACTACTGTAGTAGTAGTGCTCGGCGTTGTCCTCGAAGCTCTGGTTTAAAACAGTATAGTATCAGAAGCCCGAGAATAAACTGTTATAACTTACGATATATTTTTCAATTTTCATCTATCTACAGTACTACAACAACAGTATATGGATACACGTACGGGTAGCAGAGAGAGGTATGGGGAGTTGATGGTTCCCTCAGAAATGAGTGTGTTGTCAAGCAGGCGCGTGTACGTACGTAAGCGTTTCGGTAACATACACAATATGTATGCATATAATGCGACGTGAAATCAGACTAAGGGATTCGCAATCAACATCTATCTGCATTTCGAATTTATAGAATAAAATGGACGCAAATCAACAAGAACCCAGAGTATTTTACGCGTAGCCCTTTTTAGGACGCAATAATAATAATTTACCACCGAAAATGTGGACATACATAGTTTTTCGTTCCGCGGCAGACTGGTGCTACGATAGGGGGGGTACCTACATTTTCAGTACCAGTTTTTGGCCACTCGGACGAGTGGCTCTGAATCTATCTGAAAATTGGACCTAAACATAGTTTGTTCGCGTTACGTAGCAAAACCTCCAACGGCGGTGCATATAGAACAACAAAAAATTACAAAAACAGGTTATGAGTACAACGCAGTAAAGAAGCCACTCGGCCGAGTGGCTCTGTGCAGGTGATAAACAAGCACCTATACATGAGCCCCCTACCATAGCACCAGTCGGCAGCTTCGACGACGACCCGAAAATAGATATAACATCCACCTGGAGAACAGCGATATTTTAGTGAAGGTCATTTCTTTATCGACGATGTACACAGCAGGAGTGGCCGTTGTGATATGCTCCCGCGCGTGAAAGGAACCATTTTTAGCGCTTTCAGCAGTTTTTTTGTGCTATTATAGTGTAAGGTTAAGGGTATGGTACACCAGAACAGAGTATCCCTTGCCAGGTCTGCCTATTGAACAGGTATGATACTCGTTGGTTTTCACGTGTGTTGTTTTGCGTAAACCCCATTCAGAATTACAAAAAATGTCCTACACTAATTCCAAGTAGTTTGTCCCCAAATTCGTTGGACCAGTTCTTAAGGGGTTACGAGATAGAAGAAGAGCAGTGTTATTCCTTTTCCCACGATGAAAGACGGGAGGATCGAGTTCCCTCGCCTTGGAATCCCCTGGTTTCCATCTAAGATACGCCTTCCAAGTACTACCGGTACGATTCCTATACCTGTTACCCTGGGTATTTACCGGCGTTTCCACCATCATTCCAGCAATAACATACCGCTAGCCCACTCTGATGAGCCGTATATGCAGAAATATGATACATTCATGGAAACCACGATTCCACGAACTAAAACACGAGTCGAAGATGCGGCTCCTTAAAACCCACTCCCACACCTTTGAACAGCGAAGCCATGAAGCCGACCAAGAAACGCCAAATAAAAAAGAAAGGGTGGAACCGAAAGCCATGCAGTCCTGTACCCGCCGGCGGCTGGGTGGGTAGTCTATTTTACATGGACCGCCCCCGGGCTCGCGAGCGGGGGGGGGGTCGGCAGGACTAACAACGACGGGAACCTAAATACTCCCAAACTCCCCGAGACCCGGCCCAAAACATCCAGAAAGCGCGGCGTGTACCACACATGAGTAGCCCGGTTACCTAGACCATCCCCGGCACTGAGCGGGGGGGTCAGCAGGATGAAATCGCGAGGCGGGGAACACAATTCAGGGGAGCAACTTCGGCGAAAGGCAGTATATCGTGCTCGGGCATCGTACGGGCACCAGTGGTACTGGACTCGGTATCACTCCGAACTTCAGTCCCGCGTCTTGTCCACTGCCAGGTAGAACTGGCAGTGGGGGGCTCAGCCTGCTCAAATACTGATCGGCAGGTTTCCTGGAGTCACAAACATAGACGGGCAAGGTAGCTGTTGACCCGGCAGGGTTCAGAGCGTCGAAAGGCTGGGCCCTGTGAAGTCCAGAATTATCCGTTGGCCGGGAGCAAACGGGCAGAACTCGCGCTGTCAGGCGAGGAGGCGCTGTGTCCGAACTCATTTGGGGCCGAGTTCGGCAATTGAACGAGAAGGCCTGGCGTCCGAGGGCTTGAGTGGCAGAAGTTTCCACCGTTAAGCAAGAAGGAGCGAAATCCGGAGGCGTGAGGGACAGGACTTGCTTCGCCAAGCAAGTCGGTCTCATCTCAGCAGCTTGTTCTCTTTTTCTTGTCAGACTCGTTGCTTCCTCGTCCTACCCAGGCCTCCGGTTCTCAGGTTGGTCTGTTGTACGAGGCGCTTGATCCTCGTCGGCGCGTCGTTAACGGTGGCCCCCCGCGTGGGCTGGGATTCGGGGCCTTGGTCACCGCGAAGAGGAGCAAACCCTCCGTCCCCACGAGTCTCCATCGTGAGAGAGCGAGGGAAAAGCCTAGCTCGAAAAAAACTTAAAAAAAAAGGAAACGCCAAAAAAAAAGAAAAAGATAAAGAAACAACTCGTACCGGAACAAAGGCGAAGTCTTGCCTATATGACGCAAGCTGTAGGGACACCAGCGTATCCCTTGCCTGGTTTGCCTGTTGAACAGCTACTGGTTGGTACTCACGTGTTTTGTTTGCTTATCGATAGAAGAAGAGCAGTTTTATTATTCCTTTTCCCACGATGAAATACTGAAAGGCTGAAGGCTCGAGTTGCCTCGCCTTGGAAACCCCTGGTTTCCATCTAAGATACGCCTTCCGAGTACTACCAATACGATCGCTATACCTGTGTTACCAGCAGGTATTTATCGGCACTTCCACACATTTCCAACAATACCACAACCCCTGGTTTCCAGCTAAGATACGCCTTCCAAGTACTACTGTACCAATACGATCCCTATACCTGTTTCTAGCAGGTATATACCGGCATTTCCACATAATTCCAGCAATTTACCATAACACTACGTACTGCCTCGCAACTTCCGAGTACACGAAAACACTCGTGAGTCGTTTCCGGCTGCCTATATGACTGCTGTCTGGCGCACCCGGCGCCCGAACACACCCTATCAATGTCCTCGAGAACCGATGACGTATCATACGGTTGTTGCCGAGATATTATACCACCACTGACGATAATGGACGTGCGGTGCGGCGTCATAGGCAGTTTTTTTTTTTTTTTCTCCTCTCGTTTTTTGTGGGTACTTGTATAGCTGAGACGAGGGGAGCGCCCGAGACACAATGCAAGGGGTCGCACGAGACGGGCGTAACATTTTACCCCACCCGGTGGTCTGCCCGTAGGCGCTCACCCTAGTCATAGACGGTTGGCAACACCGAAGCTTTCATTGTTTCGGTTGCCATGCCGGAGCGCCCCAAAGGGGCAGGCATCCATACTGAGCTCCCACGATCCTTTCGCTGGGATGCTGTCGTTAAACCTTACAGCAGGAGAGCTTGCGGCGCCTAGAAGCATGTGCCCGTAGGTGACGTGCTGGGGCTCGAGGCCAACTTGGATGCTCCTAGACGCGGGCATAGGCGCTGTGGTACTTGGGGTGACGCGGACGAGTTGGCTAAACAGACCTCGACACTACCAAAAACATATTCATGCTCCGAACATAGATAAAGAGCTATATACCGACTTCCGGCCACGCTTAAGACTGCACCGAAAAAACTGGGCACTCCCTTTCGGCGCCGTGTTAAATCTGCCTACGGATATCCTTCAACCTAAACGTCCCAAATATCACGCCGCTCCGTGGATAGGGGGGGGGGGGGGTATCTATGCCGTACATGGGCATAATCGTAAGACCACAAACCCGTGCATCCCTACAATGCCGGGACGGAGCACGTCGGGTTTTCCCCGAAAACAGGCGAACATTGCTTGCACCAAGCGCGAAGCGCCGTGAGGTGTTCGGCGAGTCGCATGAAGGGTAAGGGGGGGCGGGGGGGGGAGAAGGGGGCTACTATAGCTTGGCCTATACTCGGTAATAGACCCGTAGTTTACTCCCGATAACTCAGTATACAACACCCTTCACATGGAACCACCCCAAGCGAAAGTTCAGAAGACAACAACACCTTTCACACAAAATCACACAAAACAAAGTTCAGAAGACTGCACCCACACACAAACCACGCAAAACACAAGTTCAGAAAGACTACAGTACAACTTTTCCAATAAACCTGCTGAGCTAGATAACGCGCCCTCATATTTATATACACGTATGAACAGAGTGGGGAGGGGCTGACGCCCATGACGGCTCTCCCACTGACCTGATAAGTTGATGTTTGTCGCCGATACTATGAGTGCACCTACCGTACATCCTAAAATACCCCCCATCGATAAATGTCCCTATCCCCCTCTTTGACGCCTCCCAATTAAACTGATACGACCCCCCTTAGTAAGTTGGTTGGATGAAATCAGCCGCATAAACCTTTGCCTCGACCGTGTGTATGACACGGTTCTAGAGGAGCCGACTTTTCACAACGCAAAAAAAACAATACCAAAAGAGGACGACCTAACAACCACGAACCAAGATGGTAGTAAGACCAGGTTCCTGGTTGTAGATCGAGACAAAATGCCAGCAAAATTGGACTTTCAGGCTTCGGGCTCTAGGAAGACGCTGGTTACGCGGCGTGTGGCGACCAACAGTACGTCGTGGCGCGCCAGACACACAAAACAAAAGTCAATCATCGATCGACGACACATGAACCTGTACGTAGACTAAGTGTACAAAGAAAACGATAAAAAAAGAAATGAAAAAAAATATGGAAAACAATAGACAGAAATAAAAAAAAGCAAATCGCAACAACAAAACGCGCCTCGCGCTTCCTTTGTAAAGCGCAGCAAATGGCGATACGCTTAACCACACAACACAGCAGCAGCAGCAACAGTAGTTGTGTAGAAGTGTCGTTCGTGAGCTACGTAAAGCTACATATTTACCCGATCCACAGAAGGATTTGCTATAAAAATAAAAAATAAAAATAAAAAACACACAACGTAACGTGAAGGTAACACGGCACCCCCCTCCCACCCCCAACCGACACAATCTGACGAAGCTCTGCTTAGATGACCAAGCGGGAAAGGGCGATATAATGCGCCGCCCTCCAGACGAGAGAAAGACCGACCAGGGCGCCGCACCAGGCAAAGACGTTAACGTCGCGCAAGTTCGTGCCTCCGTTGCTCAGCGCGTCGAGCACCTGTTTGGGGGAGCGTCGAATTGCGGGCGCGGGGGGGGGGTTTCGGTATTTTCTTACGGCGCCTGTCACGATAAAAGGTGGCACTGTTTATGCCTTGCGCGTTACGTGACCCGTGAAATTCCCATGAGACGTCTCCTGAGAATCCCACGGTTTACCCTGGGATCCCGCGGGATATAAGACACTTGCTACGATAGAGGTACTGTACCGTTTGTTTTGGCTAAAACGTTTTCTGGGTGGCCGGAATCCTTACCCCGAAATCCTCGGAATTTCACTATTTTGTTGCACTATTTTTCACGGCATAGTTATAGGCCCATATTAACGAATACCTAGTGCACAATAAATTCAATTTAGAAAAAATAAAATTCAAATTCGCTTTTCATTGGTCAACACACGCACCAGCACCTATAAAGGTGAGGATCTTGGGGGGTGCTGGTGCGTGTGTTGACCAATGAAAAGCGAATTTGAATTTTATTTTTTCCAAATTGAATTTATTTAATACTCGTTAATTCGGGCTCTTAGGGGGTGCGTGTGTTGACCAATGAAAAGCGGATTTTTTTTATTTTTTCCCAAATTGAATTTATTTTATACTCGTTAATATGGGCCCTAAGGGCCCGAATTAACGACTACCTGGTATAAAATAAATTCAATTTGGAAAAAATAAAATTCAAATCCGCTTTTCATTGGTCAACACACGCACCAGCACCCCCCAAGATCCTAATCGTTGGTGCTGGTGTGCGTGTTGACCAATAAAAAGCGGATTTGATTTTGTTTTTTCAAAATTGATTTTTTTTTGTTTTCTTTGTTAAAACGGGCCCTTAGGCCATGGGATTGATTGATCATCGCCTATATAGCGCCTATATTTCGCTTCCGGCTATGATAGGGGGGGGTACCCACATTTTCACTACCGGGTTTTGGCCACTCGGACGAGTGGCTCCGAATCTGACTGAAAATTGGACCTAAACATAGTTTGCTCGCGTTACGTAACATAATCTCCAATGGCGGTGCATATATAACAACAACAAAAAAAAAAAAAAAAAGTTATGAGTACAACGCAGGAAAGCCAGTCATTCGGGCGAGTGGCTCTGTGCAGGGGAAAAACAAGCACCTATACTATACATGGCCCCCCTACCGTAACACCAGTCAGCTACTACTGCTCTAAGGTTTTTTTGTGAGGTTTACATAGAGCGCTCCTCCAGTGACCACCCTCACAAACGAACGTGGCGCTCCTCTACCCATAGCATGGCTCACCCACTCAAAAAACGCAGCGCGAAGTCCCGTGGAAACCCGGCCAACACCATACTACAGTAGTACCAATCGTTGCAGGGATCATACCATCTTACGATAGGTCTGAACTGATTTTATCGTGGCAACGATCCCGTGGTTCTATGATTCATGGTATCGTTCCCGTGGTTCCCGGGAGACACCCGTGACATAACCGTGAAATTATGTGGGGCGTCCCCTGGGAATCCCACGGATTCTCCCGTTGGGTCCCGCGGGATACCACTTAAACCCCAGCGAGAAGTTCCGTGCGAACCCAACCAAACAACTCATTAATAGTACACTCTGGGTTCACACGGGACTTCTCGCGGGTTCCCGTTGGATCCGGCGGGATACCACGGGAACCCGCGTTACGTCCCGTGGTAAACCATCTAAGACCACAATAGTACCAATAGTTGCCGGTACCGAGCACTACAACGTAGGATAGACCGAGCTTAACCCTGTTAGAACTGCGCTGTCTAAAAATGACTATTTAAGTCCAATTCCAAGTGTTTAGTGCCCACATCGGGACTGCAGTCCTAAATGGGTTAAGTTCTCGCCTGAGCTCCCGTCTCTCCGTAGCACGTGACGCAGGTGTCGATTCCGGAGTAGACTTGTCCATCGAACACGACCTTCGCCAGCCCCTCCCACGCGTATCTGGAATCGGGAAATAAATTGGTCCGCGCGGTCGTTGTCAGTGGGGGGGGCGTTTCTATCGGCCTACCGCCATGCGTACAATGGCGACGGATACCGCACAAAAAGCGTTAACATTATCCAAGGGGTGACGCGTCTTACGATACAGAGGTAGCGTTTTTTGGCTGAAAACATTTCTGAAGGAACGGGGCTCTCCTTAACTCATTCAGAACTGAAAAAAAAACTTACGCCACACTGTTTCCACGTATATAGTATGTCCAGAAATACGTACGTGGGATCAGTCTTTAAGGGGGCATCCAGATCTGAATTTTTTTTTATCCCAGACTATTATTTCCAAGTCGTAGTTTGTCCCCAAACACGTGCGACCAGTTCTTAAGGGGTTAGCTCAAAATCGTCGGAAACTAAAATTTCTTGTGTTTGTTGCGTATGTTTCATAAGTTGATACTTACGGTAGACCATGGGATGGTCCATTTGGTACGTAACATATTTATAGTTTCCTATGTTGAAGACAAAAAAGAGTGCTCACCAGTTGAATCAGGTTGTACCGAAAAAACAAATAAAACACACCTCCTCCTCCTCCTCCTCCTCCTCCATCAGTTATTTTAAAAAAATAAAAAACAACAGCTGTGAGCTCGAGGATTTCGTCGAAACTCATCTTTGCTAGCTGAGTGTGATACTTCGATCGTTATATGTCAGGTATTATAGAATCGTAGACCAACTTCCTTCCTCCCATCAACCGCGTCAGGCAGATACACCACATAGAGCTCCTCAAGTGACCACCACCCACATAAAAAAAACACGATGCTGGCACCTCTACTACAGTAGCCTGCGTCGGGTGTTCTTGTTTGCAACCGGGTTCACCCAGCCCCTTATTGACGCTGCCCAGAGAGGTGTGAGCAAGGAGGCGGGCTGGCCTCAACTGGAGATTTATCCAATAGCGTTAGAGCATCATTGGTGCTACACAGCAGTGTCACTCGCGGGAATGTACACATCGGATTGCGTTCTCAATTTTTGTCGAAGCTGATTGGCAGCTGAGGTTTAGAGCTGCCCCAGCGAGTACGAGATCCTCGTAAACATTCCGTCCCGTCCCTTCCCCTCAAACTTGTCTGGCCTCAAAATTTCCGTCCAACCCTGTCCCGCCATGATTGTTTTTTGCCGTCAAACTAAAGTACCAAACTTTATTCCTGTTCCGCCCCGTCAGAAAGGTTCGCTAGCACATAAAAGCCTTGATAATATATAGGTTCCATGGGACTCTACGGGGGCCCGGGGGGCCGCGACTAAGTTAGGATGAGGTCCTACTTTGGTATCCCGCCTGGTGCCGTAGTGGTCAAGTTAAAGTGCCGGTATTTGACAGCCAACAATACCGGCACTATCACGGCAACCGGCAGTACTCCGCACGCTGATGCGTGCTACGATAGAGGCATACCAGGGTATACCTTTTTTTGGCTGAAACGCTTTCTGAATGATCTAGTAACGGCTCCTTAACCCACAATTGTCGTTCTTCTTGTGTTGCAACATCTGTTTCAATTTTATACTTGGTTCGCCGGGTGCGTAGCAAACCTGGTAGCGCTTTCTTTCTTTGCTCCGAAAAACAAAAACAGATTTTGGGTGAATTACTGTTCGTATACAGCTCGTCAAGTGACCAACCTCAGAAACATAAAAGTGTGCACCTCTACCCGTAGCATGCGTCCGCTGCTACACTGGTTGATACCATCTGCGGGTGCCAAGCGATTTCACTGGCGTCCTAGCGGGCAGCCGGCACTACTCAACCAGCACTATAGAGGGACACCCAAGCCGGCACTACCCAACCGGCACTACCCAACCGGCACTACCCAACCGGCACTACCCAACCGGCACTATAGAGGGACATCTACTCTATACTCTATACTTACTTTAGGGGCGATATCCAGTAGAGCCACAACCAGAAGGTGGGCATGTTGTTCGGGTCGATGAAGAACCTGAGAGAGAGAGCCGAAGGAGAGGTGGCGTTCGTGAGTGGAGAACACCAAAGATAAAGCCACACGTACTTATACATATAGGACTCGGTGAAAAGGCGAAGCAAACCTTGCTTGCACGTGGTCGGAAGACGTGTTTTGGATTTGGTCAGCTGTGGCGAAGGATGTAGTGCTAGCTGTGCATGTGATTAATCAAATATGCATTTGACAGCAGCACCATGATGAATGAGATACTACCCATGTGGGCTGACTGTTTTCAAGGACCGGGCAGCAGCGCTCGGTGAACGAAGCCTTGGTTAATAACACGTTTTCTTAGTGCAGCCGCTGCAAACGACTTTTTATTTGTCCGGCCAACGGTTTGTGGTCTGTGTGATACTGAACCACAGATGAGAATCGTGCGGCTGAACAAAGCATTGGGCTGCAAGCAGGATACCGCACTCTTTCCGACTGCCTCGTATCCTTATACTCTGGACCCCAAACCGAATTTGTGCGAGGGGGGTCGTCGACGAGCGCAGCAGAACTCGAGTCATCGCGTAGTATCCAATACGTAAGAGGCGGTACGACTCACCCATTGAAGATGAAGAA
Source organism: Saccharina japonica (assembly GCA_008828725.1). Classification (NCBI taxonomy): domain Eukaryota; class Phaeophyceae; order Laminariales; family Laminariaceae; genus Saccharina; species Saccharina japonica. Next base: position 278,790 of record MEHQ01001667.1, read on the forward strand.
GATGGACAGGATGGAGGCGAAAACGGCTATCGCCAAAATAAAATTCTGCCACAAGCGCACAACGCACGACATATGTAATGTACGCAGGACACACAGGGGGTAGGTACCGTTGGCATGCACAGCATCAGGACAGCAGGGCGACCAAAGGGCGTCAGTACTGTTAATACTGTACACAAAAGAGCATGTATGTGCAGAAGGAAAAAGCAAGCGTTGTTCGATTGGTGTACACAGTGTCGGAATGCGCACCCGCCAACAATACCGGTACTACAGCGGTAACCGGCACTACAAAGCACACGACTACAACTGTCGATCCTATTCGTGCTAGGAAGATATTTCACAGGCCCTACAGCGGGCAGCCGACACTCCTTAACAGACACTATATAGAGGGGCCATTACTGTACACAGGATGCAGGCACCGGTCGAAATGCCGGGTCATACGCACGCAGGTTTGATCCCGTCTAAACCCAACATTGCTCTATTACTGTAGTACACATCATTGATGTACGTACATGAGGCGTGATGTGTGCGGGGGCGCGTGTACCGGCATGCACGGCCGTAGTCGTATGTGACCGTAGTGTGGAGAGAGGGGTGGAATCACGGATATCTTTCTATTTTCTTGCACGAGGCGATATCCCCTGGGCGGTTCAAAGTACCAAACAATGCTACAGCAGTGCTGTTTCTTTTGAGGAGCAAATGGTTCATGAAGCGGAGCGGGACCAATTGAGTCGATACACTTCGCGCGATACCTATAACCATGCACCCCCGTCCTACAGCAGTACCGAAGCACACCTTTATGAGGACGCCGATGAGCTGCGCCATGCTCTCGATGACGAACAGCATCAGGAAGATCACCAGCAGGAACTGGTAGAACCTGAGGAACATGCACGCATTCAGCCAGGAGTGGTGGGAAGAGCAAGGGGGTGGTTGGGTAGCGCCTAATGACGCATGGTGCAGCAGGAGGGCACCTGCATACAGTACACATTCCGAGGAGTTCTGTGTATCACCCAAAAAAAAAGAATTTTATGAAGAGTGAACGCTTAGCCCAATGAAGAGCCTCATGGGCTACGTACAGTAGGCCTATACATCCATTTTTTTCGTCAAAACAAAGCGATGTCGGGTAGGTCCTCCCTTAAGGTTGGCGGTCGGCTGAGAGGTCCCATCAGCCAGAAGTACTAGCATTTGCCTCAGGTGGCAAAACGTACTACAGTACCTCTATCGCAGGATGTGTCTAATATGTATTACTACAGTACGTAGCTGGGTAGCCATGTAGTTAAAGCCACTCTCGCACGAGTGAACTTGAGCCGCTGAACTGCAGTTCCTAACCCGTCCCTCTACCTTAATTTAGTCCATGTTGTTTGAACGGCTCACCGGATGGGGTCGCTGTTCATGTCAGTCATCCAGTACACGGGCGTCGCGCAGCAGAGGGCGATGAGGAGCACGAAGGGCGCTTGGACGATCGCGTTAGATATGCAGAAGTTTGCCACGCCGTACTGGCCGTTCTGTTGGGTTTGGGGGGGGAGGGGTTTGGTATGTTCGCGGGGGGGGGGTCCGTCATCAGCTGGCCGTTTCGCCCCGTTACTTCGAAATAACGATATTCGGACGTACTCAGTCAGATGGTTCGGCATCATCACCAGACGGTTCCGTCCTGTTGATGAGGGTGGGTGAGATAAGTAGACTAGCCTACCCAACCAGAGAGTTTATGCATCATCAGAAAGCAGCTTTGTGCTGTCGATCAAAAGGCATACGATTGTAGCCTAGACCTACTCAGTCATCGGCGATGACCGAACATATCCTAGCAGAAACAAGCGCGGTGCCCCTCGATAAATCAAGCAAAAGGGGCGGGTGGGGTATACAGTCCCTCCTTCTGGAAACTGCCGACAAAGCGGAGGACATGTAAACCCACGCGCGCAGGCCGCTCTGTACGGGTATGATATTAGGGTCCCCACGCGTTTGGCGGCCTCGTCTGTGAAACATGATAATACGAAGCGATGGTACCTTCTGTGTCTGTCATCAAAGGAGCTATGATTTAAGTGGAGCAGGAGTGTTAAATGGAGGTAAACATGACCGGTGGGAAGCAAGTAGTAGTTATCGTGAGCTGTATGTGAACGCAATGCGGTGGAGAGGGCCGGCAAGGACCAGTTGGAGATCTAGCAAGACGATCCTCGCATTATCGGGGTTGACTGCAGAGTGCGACTTACACTACAATAGACACAACCGTGACCAGCCCAAAACACCACAGTACCACCAATGTTAATGATAGTGAGACTATGTCCACAGTTCCGTGCGAATCTTACGGTCTACCTACCGCCCAAGACAGCCATACGTATCACCCTGTGTAGACGTAGTGGGATAGACCTTATGAAAATACATAACGAGGCTGTTTACGAGCGTTGCCATAGAGCGGGAGAATACATTCGCGGGGTAGCAGATACATCAACGGACTTGACCGGAAAAGGAGAGCTTGTGGTCCTTTTCACAGTGGTCTCGCGAGCTGTGCTACGGTAGGTATTGGGGTTTGCTCATTTTAGCTCAGCTGCTTCTCACCCAGGATCTGCCCGATAACATTAGGTCCGATGTTTTTGGTTCGCTGTGGTATTGGTTAGATGCACATACTGCTGTAGCCCATGGGATTATTGTATATAGGGCTTATCAAAATGTTAAACGTTGGATGAGGGTTGAGCTCCGAGTATGAGGGGCCTCATAAAAATGTAGGTGGTTGCCTCTGTACCAATCTCAGCGCGCGTCTCTTGCCTGCACTTCTTTCACCACCGCCTCCTTCTCCAGGCCGAACACAGGAATGGCCGCCATGTCCATGACTGTAACGGTAAGAGCATCGAGGGAGCGCAACAAAACAAGGGGGCAAAGACTGGGGCCGTTACTGTACTGGCGTGGCTCCTGTTGTGTCTTGGTTTATTTCTGTAACAACGTAGCGATCTCCTATACGGCCCCGCGATGGAAGGGAAATTAACTGAAACTTTGCTGCGACAATGGGTTTTGACTTAAAATACACCGCTTCCCGTACAGACCCATGGCACACGCACAAACTACGTGAAGTTGTCTGAATTGCGCGCCGATGATTTAAGTCGCCATACGGTGCCCTATAGATGTTGTAGTTAATGACTAGAAACAAAGAGCCGGACTGATCGCAGGAAGGGGTGTTCGAGAAGACGCAAGCTTCCCACGCCTAAAAGAAAACTGTCTGCTTGGTTCCTGTATCGCTACGTACTGCCACTGTTCACGCCAGCGAACATATATACGCTGTTTTCGCTAACCACTCTTTACCCGCAGATACAGCGTGTTTGCGCATTTTTACCGGTTTTCTTTTTAATATCTGGCCACTCTTACTAGACCAAACGGCAATTGTTCTAGATATATACGTCGAAGGAAGCAAAGGGCATCAGTTTTTGATACTCCTGGCCTTCGATGCGATTCGTTTTACACTCCCGCTATATAGAGGCATATCCTCGAGGCGACTATAGGAGCTACATTCACGGTGCAGAGTATGCTCTTACACGAGTTAAAGGCGTTCATCCAGAGGATCAGGAAGGCCCGGTTAAGGATGTCCGACTGGGTGTTTTCCACCCTGTAGTACCTGCTCGTCGTTTCACGGGGAAGAGGCGCAGGGGTCGATCCGTCATGTCTTGAAGGAAGCTGAACGCCAAACAAGTTTTTTTAGTGCATGAATAAGCTGCGACTCGGCCAGCGTTTGATCAGACAACGACTCGTAAACATCACGTACGTGGTGTTTATGGGGATCCTCATTTCAGGATATCTGTACGTAGATATCATACCTGATCCAACAACCAAACCGTGAGAAACATATGTAAGTTAACGCCTGATACGCAGTCCCTGCGCCATAGCTAGGTATATAACGAATACGTTTGCCAACACTCCACACGGTGGGGATGCGATGGTTGTTGCTTGGTGGAGGGAATCCCGTCCACCAGGCGAAAATTTCGTGTTTTACACCTACAACCACTAACGTACAACGACTCCAGCGTGTACCCCTCTTTTACTGCTGCACTGCCAATAAACCTACACCTGACTCTGACTCCAACTAACATATGTCCCCATAAACGGGATGACAACGTACGCAGTGATCTTCTGTAAGATAGTGACAATCGATCTTCTGTAAGATGGTCAAAACCGATCGCAGCGTTACAAATATATATCACGGGTGACCAGTGGTAGTGTTTTGTCTCGCGTATCGTACACGCGCTTGGCTTGTTCGTGTGCATGGTCGACCGCGCCAAAGTTCCATTGGAGGATACGTGTGTGAGGGAGGGGGGGGACAACATTCGAGCCCCACGGCATTTCGCATCGCTGGGACATCGGCGAGAAGCGTTAACGATATAGCCACGAAAACACACATACACACGGAAGCAAACACCGAAGGATGCTGCGAGTATGCGCGATCGAAACATCTTGAAGGACTACGGGACCTGTTGGGCGCGGTGGTATTCGGTTCTATGTATCAACAGGTGAATATAATTGAGTCCATCTACAAGTGCGGTATTCTGGATCGACGTGCACGGCACGAGTTCAGCGTCTAGAGCTAACGGTCGATATAGAGGCAGCGCCAAGACTCGTCATCATTACGCGTGCATTGGCGGTTTTTCAAAAGACAGAACCTAATTACCCCCGCACCAAATAATTGAGGTAGAGCGCTCAGGGTACGCCAGACCACGAATGTACGAACTTTAGGTCGAGACCGGTAACCAATAATAATAATACGCAAGAGTAGTGAAACTGTCGACGATACTCACACGCTGCCCAAGAAAATGCTCATGAAGACGTATAGCACGAGCCTGCTCGGTTCGCACACGATAGAACGAAGAACAGGGGGTGGCAACGACGAGAAGGGGCAGGGTCGTTAGAAAATATAGAGTTGGGACATTTTGACGGTAACGTATGTGAAAGAAGCTCTGATGCAACCGTGTCCACCTTTCCCGAAGCATCACCCTGCGCTGCACGCATAAGGTTGTCCACGAAATCGGTGTCTCACGAAGCACTTCTATCTCTCAGGGGGGTTCGAACAATGTTTCCTGCAGATACGTACTGGTTGTTTTCGCGCTACCTAGAACTTGGAGACTAAACACACCGCAGGAGTTTTTTTTTTTAACAACCAGGTGTTGTCAAAACAAAGTTTCGAGGTCGCGCGGACGAACGCTCCCGCGAACACTTTAGCGCGCGGCTTTCCCTCGTCTACAGGAAATCTCATTATTCTAGGTACACTCCCATCGACGCAACAAAGCCACCCTTCGAGGCGTGTCTCGATAGGGGACGCGCCTCATTTTCCCGGGGGCTCCCTTACTTGGAGAGCTCTATCTACACCTCGACCCTAAACTCTGAGCCAGCGAGAAAATATTAAGGAACCACCAGATATCGACAAAAGCTCACAGCCTAGACACCATGAACAAACACCTTTGCTAGTAGTGGTTCTAGCGATACAATGGTTGGGGACTGTAGTTTCACTCTGCTGAGGTGTCCCGCTAGTCACAACCATTGTTCGGGCCAAAACGTTTTGCTACCTGGTATGTAACAACCATGGTAGCATACGTCCTTTTGTCCTACTCAGAAACGCAAGGGAGGGTTTCCAGCGCTCACCTGAAGGCGTACGCGGCCGGATCCCTGCTGCTGTTCATCGACGCCCGCATGATCAGCGCGCGCAGCTGCCGAACGTTCGAGAGCCACCCCGGCTTGGACCGTGGCAGCAGAGGGGAAGGGGCCTCGGACGAGAGATGTTCGTTGAGGGCCTTGCAGGCGTTTGTCTTGTGCCAAGCGTCCGCCAACCATTGGACTGCCTCGCGGTCACTGAAATCGGCGTTCGTGATCTGCCGCGATTTGAGGAGGGGGAAGGGAGCGAGGGCGGGGGAAGGGGGGGGGGGGGTAGGCGGGGGGGGGTATTGATGGGGGGTATTGATTTGTTGCTTGTCTTAGTAATTTGATGATTGCCCACGTATCCATTTCAAGACGGAGGGGGGTGGCGACGGGGGGTGTACTCATGTCGTGCATGGCCGTAGTCGTATGGGGGGGGGGGTATGGCCGTAACGCCTCATTTTTTTACTGCCTCGCAATCACTGTAGACTGGAGGTTCATGATTTCCCGCGACAAATTCGGGCGGGGAAGAGGGTATAGGGCAGGCGGGTCAAACCCATGGCATGCATGGGAGTAGTGGTGTGACCAAAGGCCCTAGTATCCCTGCAATGCCCGGGGGGGGGGGAGGTAAGACAACAGTTGTTTGCGCTAAAATGCCTCGCTATCACTGAAGTCTGAGTTCACGATCTGCCGCGGGTTGCTGACAGAGAAGGGGGTACGGTGGGAGGGAGCGGGGGTAAGACAATAAGACGACAGCTAGTCTGTTAAACTGCCTCGATTTAGCTGAAGTCTGATTTCATGACCTTCCGATAAATGAGAAGAGGTACGTAGCAGAGGGGTGGGTATGAGTGTACAGCCGCAGCTAGTCTGTTGAAGTGCCTCGATTTCGCTGAAGTATGGCCGGATGATATGCTGCGAAATGATTGGAGGGATATCAAGGGGGTGGACTTGACTGTAAGGCCCCATATACAGTAGCTGGGTTTGTGAGAGGGCGGCACTCTTGATGGTGGAAAGGGCTTCGGGTGATGGGGCTGCCCCAAACAACCGCCCGAAAATGTATACGGTGCACCCTCACGCAAAAAACACGCGGCTTTGTAGAGTGGATGGCGTGTTTTTATGGGTGTAATAACGCCTGATGTACACCTTTCACTACCCCAAGATCAAGCCTGCCTTACTCTGCCGTCGTTCCCAAAACACCTACTCTGTCAAGTTCGAAATCAGTATATACCTGGTGCGTATGTCGCTAGGACGAATATGCGCACTCATAAAGGGGTTGTAAGACCGGCAGCCACGAATGTTCAACGTGGCCGTCAATTTTACCAGTCCGCCCCGTCCAACATGTCAAAACGTTTAAAATTAACGAACCTCAAGGAGTTACGCGCCCTAGTCGGCGGAGTTAACCAAACCAGTTGAGGTCAGGCTTTAGTCGTTGACGAATGAAAAAAAAACAATTGAAGTACTACTGTACAATCCCACCATTCAGGTACAGAACAAAAACTCAAAAATATCCACAAATATACGTCCACGGCGCGCAATAACTTGCTCGTACTTTGTATCCCAAGAAGCCACACTATTTTTTTCTCCTCGGTGACTTGATATCAGCCCAACACCGCAGCCCTACGTATTGGGTGCACCCATCTACACGCGGCGCCGATCTGCGACAAATGAACAAGGGGTACTCCACCCGCACCTCGAGGAGATAGTCGGCAGGGTTGACCATGCCCTTCGGCTCGTAGCCGAGGTTCGCGAAGTGCGCCAGGCTGTCTGCGGCCGGACCGAAGTAGGCCGTCTGTCCCATCGTCAAAAGTATGACCTGCCTCGAGCGCGCGATTCATGGGAGGCAATATTAGTCGTCAAGACGCAATGGCGGAAGGGGGGGGGGGGGGGG